>SWBT01000472.1:0-126910 GCA_005298045.1 Pleurotus ostreatoroseus | reverse complement strand
TGTCTATGCGATCTTGCATCTCGACGTCTTGCTTGAGCTCATTCATACGATAAAACCCTCGTCGCTAACTGAAGCAACAAGTTCGGCATCTCATTCGGGCCCGCACCCATATTACAAAAATGATATGCCGTTCACCCTCGTCATGAGGTCAGTGAAAGGGAAGCTTCTCAGTGTGCACAACGCACGGGTCAGTAGGTGTTGAGGTGGATGCCCATTGCCTAATACTAAGTAGTAAGCTGTACGCTTTGTAACAAACGTTGAATGGCGGATGGACATCAATGATACAACAAGAAAGCACTTGTGCTTTAATCACAAGGCAAGGATATGCTGTGTACTGGTAATCGCTGTAAGCAGTCTCTACAATGAGCTGCTCGACACGACTCTGCGAGTCGCGCGTCGCGTCGCGTCGCGCCGCCATGTGCAGCGCATCACGGCTTGCAACGGCATCGCCTGGCGATCACTCGGCATGCTGCAAACTCCGCCTAACTGGCATCACCACTAAAGGGCCTGACATTGCCTATAGACTATTGGCACGCCGACCACGCAGCATCTGAGAGTTCTCATCGTTGCATCTTCTCAGCTTCTCGCTCGGGCTCGACGGGCGGCGACGCCGCATATCGAAGCCCCTGTGCGGCCGGCGAACGGCCCAGACCCGGTAAACGCCGTCATCAGTGCCGTTCTTTGCCGCTGCCCGCCCTTCCGGGAGCTCGGACCGCACACAAGGCACACCTCCCATCCTCGGCTTGAACAGATCGATCAGGAAGCCTGTCACCATGTCAAAGCGAGTCGTCTACGCCACATCGAAGCGCGACCTGTATACGATCGGCCGTCCTCGCTTGTGGGCCCTCTGCGGCCTCCCAACCGCGCCCTTGCCCGCGTACATGATGCTTTGCACTCCCTTTGATGATATGGTGAGATGGCCGAGCGGTCTAAGGCGCCAGACTAAGGATCTGGTCCGAAAGGGCGTGGGTTCGAATCCCACTCTCATCACTCCTTTTTGCGCCTTTTTCGACATTTTATTTTGATTTTCTACTGATTTATTTTGCTGTTCACGCGCCCTCAGACTCCAACCATATAGTGTGAATACTGTGTACAGGTAAATACTCCGTGTGAGTACTGCATGAGTATTCCAATACTATATAGTATACAGTTTTCGGATACGGTTTTGAGAGGGTTCGGCGGCCGCCATAGCCATACGAGGCGCATCGACGCGCTCCCGGTACGGTGTCCATCTTCTATGGAGAGTGGCACGTTCCAGGATATTTCCTGGCGACCAGGGAACGGAGTTGCGTGTCGGGACCGGCAGACAGCAGTGCCTTGACCGCGAGTTCGACCTGCTCGGACACCACTTCGTTCAAGAACAATCCGCCGCGAGGCTTCGAGTCTCGTAGCTGACATCGACGCTAAGCCATCTGCGTGAGCTGTCCATGTCAGCTCGCGCATCGTGCAGTGCACGCTGTGTACCATCTGGCAAGTAATCCATTTCACAACCTTTGTTTCATCATAGACAGCATACACCTACTTGATCTACGTTAAAAAGAAGTAGCTTTTCCGAGATGTGCAATCTCAAAAGACACGATTAGAACGTTAGATACGCGTTTCATTCTTGAGCACCTCTCGTCCTTCAAAGTGCGAAGACTCTCCTGGCATGTTTACAATTTTGTGCGACTACGGGATAACAATCATTTTACGAAGCGAATGAACAAAAGCGTGGTTCCAATCAACGAGGAGGACGTACCATGCAAGTACTTATTTGTTGCGAATCTTGCAGAACAAGGTCCACAAATAACTCAACATCCACGTCCTCGGGAGCCACGTCATGAACCAAAACATCCAGCTCATCCCGCCCAACCAGATATTCCGTGGCGGGTGGGGCCTCAGGGACGCCGCGACGATGCGTCTGGCGAACTCCTCCGTCTGCATGGCTGTGGCGGACTGACTGAACGAGATGCGCTGCGTGATCACATCCGCGAACGGCTTGTACAGGCTGTCGTCAGACATATGGATACCAGCGGAAAGCGCGTTCTTCGCGATGTTGGAGCGGACCTGCCCCGCGGAGACGTGGATGACGGAGATGTTGAAGGGCTTGAGCTCTTGCCAGAGGACGTCGCTGATGCTGCGCACGGCGGCTTTGCTCGCGGAGTAGATCCCGTTCCAGGGTGTTGGTCTGTTGATAGGAGCGTCAGTTTGCTTTCGCTGTAGCGGCTTTTAGACTTACATATGCTCTGCGAGGGATCCGATGTTGATGATGGTACCTCTCTTGCGAGCGGCCATGTGCGGGAAAACAGCCTTTGCAAGGCGAAGAGCGGCGTACGTATTGATATCGAAAGTCCTATTTATGGCCTCCTCAGGGATATCGAGAAGTGCACCTATAGACCTGCATAAGATAATTCATGGTCAGCGGCCTGTATAATTAGATACTTACCAGCACAATTCGTACCGGCGTTGTTGACGAGGATGTCTATCTTGTTCTCGTCGTTTATGATAGCCTTAACGATACGTTGTACCTCTTCACCGTCGACGACATCCAATTTGAGCTTCCGGACGCCTTGATGCTTAAAGTCCATCGACTCTAGGCTGCGTGCTGTCGCGTATACTATGCATCCCTTGTGAGCGTATTCCTCACAACTGCAATTTGTTTCAGTGTGCATATAAATCAGAATTTAGGGAACGACGTACAGGGCAGCACCGATGCCTCCTGTAGAACACCCAGTAATCAGCACAACCTTGCTGCCAGTCGAGGCATCTAACGACATGACGGTATCTAAAGAAGACAAGGTAGCTGCGCTACGTCTTATGTATCATGTCTGCTGTATTCCAGACTCTGTGGAGTGATGTGTGGCGCAATACATTTCTGCTTCTAAATCGAAACCTTGAAGAAGTCGTCCAACACCGTGACAGTCCATTCTGGTCATGGCCGAGAAGATCTAAGTTATACGCATCCGGGCGCCAGAGTCGCTCCCAGCTCGATCCCGCCGCGGTTCACGCTTCGGGCAGCGAACGCGACTAATATACACGATTTCTGTTTGAAGTGTTACCATATCTGTATGAAGTTGGAAGTTTAAGACGAACTTGGATACCTTCCTTCTACGTGTCGTGTCGGCGGCAATCAAACTGGTTCGGTCCTACGAGCGTGGAGGGGCATCGTACCTTACCGAGACCTCTACTGTTTTTGACCCTCTACGTAACACGACTCGAAGCCGTATCATGTCTCGATATCTCTCTCCGGACATAACACCCCAATCAACGCCGTCCAAGCTCACGAAATCCCAGAAGTCGCGCGCGCGACGCGAGCCATCAGGCGTGTTCTCGCTCTTCCAACCGCCACAAATCCAGCAGTTCCGCGAGGCATTCTCGTTGATTGACCATGACGGCGATGGCGTTGTGAGCGAGCAGGATCTGAAGCACATATTCACGAGCCTCGGTGCGTCACGTCTAGCAGCCGTTATGTCGCGCGCACCACTGACACTCGTTCGATTCATCTATATTTGCAGGCATCACACCAAGCAAGCGCACCCTCGACGACCTCCTTGCTGATCGCCCGGGCGACCGCCGCGCTGGAGCAATCAACACCCTGCCGTCGGAACCCGACCGCGGCATTACATTCCCTATGTTCCTGACGATGATGGGCGAGCACTTGTACGACTTCGACACCGAGTCAGAGCTGCTTGAGGCGTTTGAATGCTTCGACGAGGGTGATACGGGATTTGTTAAGTGTGATGAGATGCGTCGGTGGTTGAGTGATGTTGGGGAGCGTATGGACGCGACGGAGGTGCGTGTCGGGTTGATGGCGTACACTGAGTACTGACTGTTGTGGTTATAGATTGACAAGCTGCTGAAAGGCCCATTCACGGACCGACAGGGCAACTTTAACTATCGTGAATGGGTCAAGGTTTTGCGCATCAATGCCGACAACGAGGAGACCGACTCGCCGTGAATGCTGTCCTATACCCCTATCTGCTGCCCGTCATTTGCCAGCATTCAAGCACCTAAACATTCTGCGTGTGCAATGAAATTCACGTTGATATCCTTAGCGTTACGACTCTCACGACATATACCCTTTGTATGTTTAATTTGCTTGTTATAAGACACAGCCACTTTGTATCACGCAGACACTCTTCGCAATGTTTTTGTCCTGTGATTCCATCAGAGCATCGTTCATAGGTCATGACGTAGAACCTGGCGTGGAACATAGAACATGGGTAAGTGTCTTCTAATACATTGTGCCAATCGTGAACTAACTCTGCATCTCTTCAGCAGAATAAACAGGCCAATTTCTTGTCTCTTCGGGATCCTAGCCTATTCTATCATGTCACGATAACTGCTATCATCATATTTTGGGGCAAATGTCCCAATCTTTCAACACCTTCCCCCAAGCATGGTGAATTGACATGTGGAAGGCACTGCGCTAACAAGGAGTTTCTAGCTCCATAGGACTTACTGAGTGGTACCGCTTCTACGTGTCCTGTTAGGCTTAAGCTTAAGATACCTGAAAAGCTCTCGAAGTTCAACTTGACACTCAATATTCCCTGATATCTATTTCACAGGACACGTACAACGAAGATGGACACGTCATTTCATGTCTCACAGTCGCGGGTCACTAAAGCAAGATATTCAACGTCCATTCAATATGTTTCGCTTTGGCTGCCTTCAATGGGGCCAACACTCGGATCATGGTCATCTTCTGGTACTAAACTTGCTACAGATGACATTCATCTCAGGGTGACACCCGGAACAGAGATCGCTCTTATAGGCCGGCTTGCCCACTTATCCCTGCCTCACTCGTTCACCTTCTTGAAACACCATGGTCGCGACCGAATGGACAAAAGTTGTATTGGTGACTGGATGCTCCCAGGGAGGTCTTGGGGCCGCGCTGTAAGTCTACTACTATCGCGTCATTACGCCGACAATCAGCTCACGCATGTACCAAGATGTGATGAATACGCGCAGCGGGGGTGCATAGTCTATGCAACAGCACGGAATCCGAAGGCTATGGTATTCACACATCCAGACATCCATATGCTACAGCTGGACGTTGTGAACGATGACGAAGTACAGAGTGTCGTGAGGACGGTCATCGAAAAGGAGGGTAAGATTGATATCCTGGTCAATAATGCCGGAGCGGGCACTGCAGGTAACGATACCTCCTTCACTAGTCAGATACCTGATGACTGACGAAGCATTTGTAGGTGCTTTGGTAGATACGCCGGTCGATGCCATCAAAAACATCTTTGAGGCGAATACCTTCTCAATCATGCGGATGGTGCAGGCTGTTTTCCCTCATATGGCGGCTCGTCGTAGTGGAGAGATTGTCAACATCGGCTCCATTAGCGGAGAAATGTGAGTCAAACCGCCGCATACACGCTACCAAAATCCCACAATAACCTCTGCTTCATAGTCCCATCGCATGGAATGGCGTATATTCTTCCAGCAAAGCTGCCGTGCGCGGATTCAGCGACGTGCTCTGGATGGAATTCAAACCTTTCAACATCTCCGTCACGCACGTCTCCGCCGGCTCCGTGCACTCCAACCTCGCCAAGAAGGCACTCGGGAGCGGCGTGCACATGCCCGACGACAGCTTCTACAGACCGTATGCCGCGCAGATCACGAAGCGCATCCTCGCGGGCAAGCCCCCGGACTCGCTGTCCGCAGACGAGTTCGCCCGGCGCGTAGCAGTGGCGTCGCTCAAGCCGCAACCGCCGCGGTACATGACCTTGGGCAAGATGAGCTCGTTGTGGTGGCTGCTGTCATGGTTCCCCCGCACTTGGGTGTTGAACCTGCTCTGGAACAACGTGCAGAAAATGGGCGCCCCTGTTTCTCAGCCAGCTGAGACCAATGGGCATGCTTAAGCCTTGGAGTAGCGCAATTCTATAATAGTTATACATTCTCGGTAAAGACCGCCTCGTATTCAGGTGTCCATGCCATGATGTACTGCAATATCAAGTTTTCTGAGCCTCCTACCTCACATGGAGCGCTAAACCGTATCGACCTCGCGTCGCGTCTTGGTCGCGTCTTTCACCACGACCATCATCATCTCGGCGATCTTGACAACTTTTCTTGCTCAGTGGGGCAATCTCCCTTTTGTATCACGTGCGAAATATACGTGAACATAACATGCGGCCCGCCTTTCACTCCGGGCTTTCAGGGGGTGTCATGAGCAGACGGGAATAATCTCCGTTGAGGACAAGAAAATGAAACCTGCGCTCGACATTTGATATTGCTGACAGAAACGGAGGCATACGGGTGCATTGCCTGCAATATCCAGACAGGCGAAGTATGCCTATAGCTCTTGTTAAAAGACACCCACACTAATGCTACATTATTTTACAGTCTTTGGACCCAGTACGCTCTTGTCATTGTAGTCGGCTGTACCTGGTACCTCCTACTCCCAATGTCCTTCCAGCGGCTCGACAGGTATCTTTTCGGGGTCCATGGCCAACTCCTTCAAAACCGTCTCAATAGAATGCTTTCCTTCAGCCTGCTCTGTCTCCTTCAATGCCTCCCCGCGTCCCTCTCCGAGACTCTTCTCCAATCCTTCCTCCCCCGATCGTGCCGCTACGAGCAAGAGCTCTGCACCCTCATGGTCCAACATTTCTTCCCTTTCTACACTCGCAAACCTCAACCCATAGCTCTCTCTTCCTCGGCCCCCCTTTACGCCAGCCCCAAATACTTCCTTCATGATGTGATCTGGGAAGTTTGCGCGACGATTTCCAGGCAGGCCGACGCGAGCGCCACCTGTATTGGGAGCAAGCGGGTTCTTGACTTGCAAGACAAATGAGGACGCGGTATGGATGCCCAGTGCCTTCTGAACGTCGCCGAAGTTGTCGGGTGTGGGATGCGAGAGATGATATCCAAGATGGGTCTCTCTTTGGGAAGGTGTTTGCGCTTCGGCATTCACGATGGCATACGCGCCACGAGCTGCAAGACGAGCAGGTCCTTGATGGCGTGATCCTGGAACGGATGTCAGACATTCGCCGTAAGGTGATAGACACGAGGAAGGCGCACCTCTCGTTTTAGTTTCGTAATCTTTCTTCCCAAGGCCTTCCTGGAGTTTCTTCAAGTCCTCGCCGACGGTCGATACCATCGCCCAAAAGACTCCTTTTCTCCCCCTTCCCTTTCCGCCTCCAGCTTCCGGGTCCGGTAGGCTCTTCTTACCAACGGCGAGCAAGCGGAAGTGCTTCCTCTTCTCGTTCGTCGTCTCGGGGGCAGGAATGGCATCAACACCTGCGGAGAGCACTTGCATCTCTTCGTCTGTGTCCGCCTTGGTCGCTGTTTCGTCAGAAGGTTGACTGAATTCCGGAGGACGGGGAACAAGGAGGATATGAAACCGCTGAACATCGTCAACAGAATGTACATCCTCAAGCTGGTCTTTCGGACGGTAGAAGAAATAAATGTGACCGCGCTCGATGGTACCTGGAGGGATGTTTATATGGTGCGAATATATATAAGGTCTCGTACTCTAACTTACCAGTCTGATACAGATGACCAGAAACACGTTTCTTTGTGTCCTGTTGCGAGCCCTCATCTGAAGACGTCGTCTTTGCCTTCTTTGCCGGAGGTTCCTCGGTCGCCGTCTCGTCGTTGCCGGTCTTTGCTGCCGCCTGTCTCTTTTCACCAATTGGGGAATCATTCGCTGCCTCTGCGTCTTTCGACTCTTGCTCTGGCTCCTTCATTGTTGTGTTTAATTGTTTCTCTCTGGTATCGGCCTCTCCGTCTCGTCTGACCGTATTCATGTGCGGTTTCTCGCCAGTCTTTCTTCCCTTTGTTGAAGCGGGCTTGGCCTTGGTTGGCATCTTCTCAGACACGGTTCTACGGGGTAGCTTCTGTGGATGAAGAAGATCGGAACGTGCTACAAGTGGTGGACTAAGGACTAATGCTGTCGCACTTGAGGCAATTATACTGCATTGTCGGAGGCATCTTATGACGTCATCCGTACATCCACTTAGGATCGACGCCACTATCTATCTCCGCCTCCATTTCCGGTTCTGACAGAGTTGGGATGTATTGGCGTAGACTACATGGCTCACTTGCAGTGCGCCAAAGAACTCGCCGAAGCCGGAGATATAATGCGTCCCCCACAACGTGGGAATAGACTGAGGCGGTGTCACTGCGCCTATCATAGATGGAATTTCGACACTCAACGTCCAGTATCCTTCATCCTGCAGTCATTCTTTCTGGTTGACACAATCACAGCTTTACCCTCTGGGAGCGGTCCGATAGTGGCAGACATAGAAGACATACCGACACGTTGATCTGGCGTTTAATCGAAACTCTTCCCCCACGTTTCTGCGTTTTCACCTCGACTTTCTACACTCAAGTTACGGTCGAAGTGAGTCCCATGTTACGTGACTCTTATTCATAGTCTTAACTACAAAAATAGACCATGTCGGACTGCAAAGACGATCTTATATTCAACATAGAGGACACTATCGTGTCTCATGAGTCAGTGGCATCTGGGCCTATGGCCGAACCTTCAACCCTCACAGGAGATGAAAGGACAGCTCCTCGAGTCTCTGGTCAGGCCGATACAGGAGCATTCACCCAGACTCACGACGTTGCATTGAACTCCATATCCAAGGCGGATTCAATGCCGAAATCGAACACCAATCCCCGAGTTTGGGAAAGGGATGGCATCTACAATCGTCATGAGGTTCGAGCAGATCAAGCATCGACCAGGCCAGATGATGCCATAGATCCTGCTTCCAAGTTATTAGCCGACTATATCATTGTGAGTATGAGTGCATCTAGGCGTATATTTCTTTGATAACCACCTCTATGCCAGCAAGGCGTCCGGGACATCAAAGCGGAGGGTAGCACTGGCTGGATGGAGGTCGGCGATGCACTGAAGAACGTCGATGATGATAGGATTTACAAAGAGGATATAGATACTATCCTTGTGTTTGTATGTATCCGTGTATAGTCACACTGCACCAATACTAACGTCAACCTTCCAGACTGGATTATTCTCTGCAGTGCTGACGGCATTTGTCGTCGAGTCTTACCAAAGTCTCTCCCCCGACCCTAATACCCAAGTTATCCGATTGCTCTCCCAAATTGCAGTTCAGACAAAAGGCTGCTCCCTTTCTCCGCTGCATGTCGACGCTACCCTGTCTGAGCCCGACATAGCTCAACCTTTCCAGCCCTCTTCCAGCGACGTCCTCGTCAACAGGCTCTGGTTTACTTCCCTCGTGCTCAGTCTAATCACGGCATCATTTGGCATCCTCATCAAACAATGGCTTCGTGAATACAAGTCTGTCGACCCTCGTCACAGCAATTTGCGCAGTCGTCTGCGCGTTCGTCAGTTCCGCTATCCTGGAATGCTGAAATGGCGGATCTTTGAGATATCGGCGTTTTTACCACTACTCATACAGCTGGCGCTGGGGCTATTCCTTTTAGGTCTTTGCCTCTTCACGTGGTCTATCAACATAAACGTTGGTAGAACCAATATCGTCTTCGTGGCTGCCTGGATATTCTTCCTCGTGGCAACCGCCCTTGCGCCTGCCATATCCTCCGAATGCCCGTACAAACTCGCGTTATTCTCCCGTATTTATCCCGTGCTGCGCTCAAGAATCGTCAGAATACGTTTACTCAAGTGGTTATATGTTGGACCGTTGCTGCAAGATAAAACAGATACATTCGCAAGACTTTCCAAGAAGCTTCAATGCCGGCCTTTGGAGGAGAGCGATATCGCAGCTGATGACAAGAAGGATCTCGATATGCTTGGCGATGTCGATGATATATTCCAGGATGACGAGCTGCTGAGTACCATGATGCGTTCTGTCATTGTCCGTGGTAAATTCAGGCCTGAGGATATCGAATCCTTTACTCGAGTGGTGCTGGCACATCGTGCGCCTCATATAGAGACCTCTTTCACTTCAGCCTTTGTGTCTTTGGTCGAACTTCCGCTGTTGGCTCCCCGAGTTGAAGAAGTAGTGGTCAACCTCGTCTCCCACGCATTTCAATTACACGTGAAGACTCTGGAGGCAAGTCGGCCTTTGCCGACTCGTATTGTACCGACGTGGATCAAAAATTCGTTTACCGTTCTCCTGATGTTGAACGGCCGCATGAAACTTACCTTCGCCGATACCCTCGATTCTGATATTCAGACGCTCAACAAATACTATGCCATTAGGCCCCCGAATATGTCTTCTAACCCGGGAATCTTCTCTCGCATATCGTTGAAGGATACCATTAGACACCTTCAGCACATCTATCCTACTTACAAACCCTCAGATGGGAAGCTCATATCCTGCATACACTCGCTACGATACTGCAATAATGATTGCAGCCACGGATCCCTCGTAGCACAGCTACGTGCGCACAATTGGAAGTCTCAGGAGGACCGTCTAGTGATCCTAGACCTCGTAGAACCTGTCCTCATGGAAATGGCGACGGGCCAACGGGAAATGCAAACGAAAGCTGCAGAAGAGCTGCTTTCTGTCATACCTCTACCCGATGTCATCGAACTTCCACCGGCGCGCTCCTGGACGTACAACGCATGGAAGGATCTTGCTAAACGGCGCTTCGCAGAATCTGTCCTTAGAATCTTGATTCGTGCACCATGGAACTATGCCTGCTACCTCCTGACCAGCCCACAGATCTCCCTCATAGATCAACTCCCTTGGATCATTGCAACCGCTGATCGTGGATGCATAGGTCGGATACTGGGTGATATTACAGAACAAGGTAAATGCCACATATTCGCGTCTGTTCAACGGCGCTGATCCGTCTAACATTGTCACACAGATTTCAGGAGGCTCCTTCGAGTCGTAGTGGTTACTCTTTCTAACTATCATTCAAGTTCGCTCAACCGATCGGGATACCACTGGCATGGCTTTAAGCCAATTTTGTTGACAGTATCTTTCGAACTGTGTGTCAAGACCCTGAATATTTGTCACCCGCAAAACATCGTTGACCTCGCGGACTTTTCCACATCTCGCACAGAGGCCGAGAAGATCGCAGTAGTGTACCTATTGGCCAAGATTATCCTCGAGACACGCATTCTACTCCCCGATAATACAACCGTAGAAGTACCGAGATGGCCCATAGATGCTCTGACAAAGTGGCTCGACGGTCGTGTTCTAAGGTTTCCTGAAGAACCGCAATCGCCATATTGGAAAAGTCTTCGTTCAACTCTTGATTTGTTCAGCCCCTTGATGAACGTCAGTAGCTCGTCCACCGTACGAGTAGTGGTCCCCGAGTCGCTGGCTTTCATCTCTGAACCCCGGTTACAACACTGTCGAAGGCCTGCATACATGGCCAGGCTGAATCTCGAGGACAAAGACCTGGAGAGAGCGGAAAACATAGTGCATACGATCTTAGCCATGTTTGAAGTTAGGTCGTACAAGGAACCTGAGCTCGTCGAACTCAACGATCTGGGCCCCGCGAAGGGTAGCAATACGGACCCTCTTATGTATGCATGTGGACGCAAGGAGCCACGGAGAGACACACGAGCTACCTCGGCCAGGAGAAGGCCATGCGATCCCGTGATTAGCAAGTGGATGTCCGGTCTTCCATCGTTTACCTCCGTCGATCTCACCGCTCCGGCATCCTGGCGACGACTCGACAATATTCACGGACAGGACGTTTCCAATTGGGACGAGGTGACGAAGTTGGAATGGCCCGAAGTCCAGGCTGAGGGTGATACTATGATTGAACTTGAAGAACGGAGCACATACGAGTGCGAGACAGGAGGAGTAGTCCAAGCAGAGCCCTTTGGCTCGACCTCTCATATGAATAGCGCAGTTACGATTTTGCCTCTCCCTTGCTGAAAAGACTTACATCTGCTCGCTAGCGGTGCCAGAACTGCCCTCCACCGCGAGCGTCCCTGAATCAATTTTGGCAGTTTGTCCTGTTCGAACAAGCTTGCCAACCCATGTACATTATTTGTGTGAACTAGCACGGCATGTTATTGCGGTACGCTGCATCCCGTCTTGTAATTATAGTCTTCAGTCTTTTTGATGAACACTAGTATGTCATACAACTTGAACAACCCTCCGTTCTATCACGAACGCAGTGGTGCCCATACACCTAGACGCATAATAAACGACGGTTCAGCTCTGAATCGATGCGAAAGCCACTGAGATGAATAGCGGAGTAGATTGCTAGGACATAGACTAAGCGAGTCCAGATTCTAGAGGCCATAAGAAATCGTTTCCACCCGGTCCGAAAGGTAGTTTCTATCGACGTCTGTAGCTTGCGCATCGTACTGTTTACTTCATCTCCGTGGCAGATAGCTTTCTCCTGGATTTCATGGGACATGTGTTATCGTTGATGACCCACAGCATCACGTATGACCGCCCATTTTTGTCGTTGTCTCGTGCCTCAATATTTAGGGTCGTTCTGCACGGTAGTTTGAGCTGTACAATTTGTGCTAGGGTGTGAAGTACGGACACATCGCGTTAATATGTTTAGACCATAGTAAGCCGCGACGCAGACTTCCGAATCCGTGACGCTGCAATTAAGAACGTTAGTGTATAGTGTGGCCTCTAGTAATTTCAAGGCATGTAAAGATGACTGAAATTGAGACGCTAGTGAACGATGGAACGCCACTGGCAGACGCAGACGCATTGCTCACCATCCAGCCTGAATGAGTCGGGTGCCGTGTTCTACGAAAGAACGTTGACAACGTCGTGGCGCCCAGCGAGCACTCAGATCTGCTACCGTCTCCGTAATACTCGCGCGAGTCGGGTGCGTGTGGACCAACTATATCCGCCAACGCCACGGTTTCAAACTTCGAAGCACGTTGACGCATGTTGACTCAGCTGCACTTGGCATGACCCTTGCACTGAATACGCTGTACCTGACTCCCCTCGCGCTCCCAGCGCGGTCTGGCTTCGCTGACTTCTCTCGGGCGTGTTGCGTTCTCACTGCATGTCGCTCGCCTTGCGTGATTGTATTGAGAGACCTGGAGCGGCACGTAGCGCGTATGAAGAGACCATAGCGCCACCGGCCTCTCGTCTTCCGACTCGTCGCGAAATTTCCCGCTCGAGCTTGGCCGTCGAGTCAGTGCATAACGTCCACACGCGTGACGGCCCGACCCTTGGCTTAAGGCCCGACATTGAATGGGACCTGGCGTAAAGCATGAATGCTACGGGCGATTGAGAGAGCCATATCTCGTCCAATAAGAGACTTTGGAACGCGGTATTGTCCATGAACACGTCACTTGTGCAGACGCGTGCTTCTTTGAACTTTCCTATCATTGCGATTAAGCAACACTGTGTCTCGAAAGTTGACCTTACGGCAAGTTTAGTACAGTCTCCTTATGAGATACTTTATTAGAATGCTTACTCTAGCGTATAATCGAAACGATTATCGATAATCTTATCATCCAGCAGCGAGACGCGTGGTCATGACCGCCGTGTGTGAAAACTCGTCATATACCAACCTTCCACGCTCGCCTTCTCTGAACATGGAAGTCGCAGAATGCGACACCCTGTGAGACGTTGGTCCCCTATTGCAGAAATGAAGGCCCCAAATCACATCCAATATCAATGACCAACGTCCGAGGAGCAAGAAGTGAAGGTGCCTACTGCGTACCATGGGATCGGTGTGTGTGAGACGTAATGGCAGGGGTCAACTGAATACTGAGCTTCCGAGACACTGGAATGGACGACGCTATGGGCGCACCAACAGTACGGGAAGGGCCAATCCTGGACATCCAATTACTGCTCGATGGACTCGAAACCATGGAGCGTAGCTTACCAAAGACGTACGCCGACGGCGTATAGGCCTTGAGTTGAAGGTGTACCAGCCGTCAGTAGGTTCAATATTGGCCCAATATGCGGCTTTGGTAAATAAATAACTCATGAATGGTGTCCCCCTTTCCTGTTATGCTGCAAATGATATATGTAATTTCTGGGGCACATTCGCGCGCGGAAGATGGGTATCCACTGGTCAAGGGATTTCGCGAGACCGGGTTCGAGCTTTGGTGTCGGGTACGGTGAATGTTGACACCCGGAATTTGGATGTGGGGTCCCAGCGAGGCGGCAGCCGCATACCAGAACGAACGACACATCGTCGCGTCGGGGACAGCTTTGGGCAGAATTTTCACGCACATGTGAAGCCGAAGAACAAGGCGAGAGCTGAAGGGACCTGACAAGGGAGCGCTTGAGCTTGTATTTTCGCCGGTGATTGTTTACGATACCGCAAGGTCCGTACCACTATACGTCGAAGTCTAACGGTTGTGTGCTCAGCACTCGATCAATCTGGATTCCGGAATGACACAGGAACATACCCACCAAAGTGCAGCGTGCTCGGGGCTGAGGGAAATCATTAGGGTTCATACTGCTGTCCTGTCGTCCAACTGCGACGAATTAGCCAACTGACTGTCCCAAGTCGACCGAAAGGATTCCCAGCGCGTGCGATGTCATCTTCCTTCCATCTTAACGAAGCTCAGAAGCCTAACGACCGACCGAACAATCAGCCGGTGACAGCTATGATCTTGCTCACCAGGGCTAGCGCATTTCCCCACAGCAATCATTGCATCTGCGTTAAGTTCAAACAAACGCACCTCTGCCCGTGTGTGCGCGAAACCTTAACTCGAGGACTGTATCAGAAGGCAGAAGGCTGTGGCGCGTACCTGGACGTAAATCCCCGGGCGAGGCAAGCCACTTGCCTTACACGTCCGAGTGCCTGTTTGCGGCGACATACTTTGAGTTCGCGTTACGTGATAGCAGTGGAGTTCACCCACCAAAGCGCAGTGTCGCTGGACTTCAATGAGCTGTCAGAGCTTGAACACCTTCGACATGATAGAGCCCTGAGGCGTCCAGAGTCGTTCAGCTCTTGTCCAGAGCGTATCGGCGACACTGGCCCGCTACGTCTCCCACCGCACTCGCCGTAAATTCTCACAAAACTGCCCAGCATTTCGTAGGGCAAATATGCTGGTGTTCCGCATAACTTCCAAGTCCTCGACTCCCTCGACGAAGGTAAAAGACCTGATGGACAGTCAGCAGAGGCGGTGAGACGGCGGGAAATCGACGACACCGAGGTCAAACCCAAGCATAGCGGGTGCTGAGCCAGGGTCCGGCGTGCGTACAGGACGAAGGGCGACCGAAGACGTCGCTTTGCGCCGTGCACGCCCGCGAGGACCCGATGGCTACTTCCCCGAATGCGCGATGTCCCACTCGAAGTCTTGTTCGTCCCTTAGCTACTGCGTCGCGTTCCATGAGGAGTAAAATGTACCTATCATTCTGAAGAAAGTTGAATCAGTAAAGACATCGCGGGAACAACGAGCAATACGAAGTTCACACCGGCAACGAGCCGCCTTTGCTTCCTATTGCATCGCCTTGTATGGCTATTGTAGCCATATATGTGCATATACCCAGCTCCAAGTTGTCCAAAAGAATATTGGCAATGCATAGCGCGAACTTCTAATGCGCCTCCATAATCAACGGTCTTCCACCTTCGCAATAGATACTCCGCACTGAATTTGCGGATCCGACACAATTCATTGGCCGCCTGACACAAAGACACGCTCAGAAGGCACCGCATGCGGCTATGCTTACCCATCCACTTCCATGCGCAGCCTGCCGCATATTAACAGGGGTAAATAGAGTTCAGGCCTCAGGCATGCGTCGAAGAAGGATGGGAAGAAGGTTTGTTCTTGCCGCGGGTTCCCAGCGTTCAACGCACGATGATGGTTCCCGCGCCACTTGAGAGCGAGCGGGGGTCTCGGGGCTGGCGAATGTTGGAAGGCTCAGTGGTAGGAGAGCGGCAGACCCTAGGTCCCCGTGCTAGGTCGGATAGGTCAGACGTCGGACGGCTGCAATATCCACGGTGCGAAAGTACTCACCGTCGTGTACAGCTTTTTCGTCGTCGACGACGTTGGCAACGCGGTGCCGTGTACGAGAGCCGAGTAGACAACAAGGACTAATTTTTTCTGCAGCTTCGTCGAAGTTGGAAGACACGATCCATGGGAGTACAGTACAGCATATACGCTTCAGAAAGGCAGTTAGATGACAGATACAGCGCGGCTGCAATATTAACGACGCAAACGTACCCACCACGCTTAGAAGAGCTTAGGACAGCATACACACTGTAGAAAAATTTCAGATGTCAAAAATCGCACGGCTGCAATGTTCGCAGCGCAAACGTATTCACCACGGCGGATAGTCGGCGCACCGTCTATGCCCTTGGCAAGGATTTGAACATTGAAAGCTGCACGGGAGCTGAAAAAAATGACTCAGGTATGGTTAGTGTAATGCTTAGGTATACGAATCCTGAGAGCAGTGAGCTCACTAATGGTTCAAGCGGTCCGATGACCGACACTGAGCGGGAAGATGATATTGACGGCTCACCGTACTAGCATATAGTCGGCGAGAAGTCTATCGAGGCACGAAGTTGGATGTGGGTATATGCTTGATGTTCCGTGGAGATGCATAACAAACGATCGAAGATATGCTCACACTGCATTTAGGCTTCGTTTCATGTTCACAGTGCTCCCTGAATGCTAAAAAGGTCAGATGACAGCTGTTTTGCGCGGGAAGAGGATGTCGACGGCTCACCGTAGCGTGCTCACAGCCATTTGTAATCGTCTTGGCGAGAAAGTCCACAAGGCACGAACCTCAATGTGACTAGAAGCGGTGTTCAGAACCGGTTTGTTTACAGTCCGGCGCTCGATCCGGAACTCGGATGCCGAGCTCGGCGGACCCGAAACGGAGGTGAGGTAAGCGACGCGCCGGAGAATCGCCATGTAAGGCAGGCAGGCGCTAACACGCCGCCGCGAGCCCGACGCGAGTCGACGTCGACGCATCTGAGCGTGCCCCTGGCCCCGCAGGGCCCGGAAAATTTTACGGGAGGGTCGCGCACGTATTTATTACCTTAAATATTATTTTTACGCCAAAATAACGGCTGGGTACGAACAAAATGCGAAATAATTGCAGAAGTACATACCCTGAAGAATCAGCGCTGCTGATGGCGGACGGACGCGTCTGTGCAAGCGAGGGCTCTGAGATTGATGCCCGGATGATGAGCGCGTCCGTCGAACTGTAGATGAGACTGTAAACAACCTGGTGCGAAGCCTGCTGCAACCCCCCTGCGTCACCACTGTGCGCTGGCTGGCAGCCGGCGCGAAGGGCTTTCTGCCCGGGTTATTTACAGTCTCATCTACAGTTCCCCAGGGCCAATCGCCCTCGTCCATCAATCTGGGGGCCGTCCGCTCGCTTGCGAGCGCTGCGGTCGCGTCCCATCGACATTTTCTCGCATTTCTTGCATTTCCCACCGTAAGTCGACCGCTTTCCTCGGCGTTCGTCGTCCCGCTCGGCGCCGTCGCTTCCCACAGCGCCGCAGGCCGCCCCCGCGGCCTCGCGTCACGCGTTTCCGCGCTCCCGAGCGCAAAATTCGTAGCAAGGAGGGGCCTCTAGTCACTGTCTCCATGTTGTAGTTATATAGTGTACAAATAAATGATATTTACTTTTATTCATACAAACAACCTCAAAAATATATTGAATAAGAGTGCTACATACAGTCTTGTATCTAATGGTACCTTCGAAAGCGTCGTCGTCGTCGAGGACGACGACCGACGCGGCGGGCGCGCCCGCCGCGGGAGCAGCGCCGGCGGTCGGGCGGGGGCGCACGTGATCGTCGATGGTTCGCGGGCGCTTGCGTCTGTCGTTCAGGCGCTTAGGCGGCCGGAACTGTCGCGCGTCTGTAAACAAAGCGGAAGAAGCTAGCCTATGTTTAGTAGACATGCACAGGGACAATCGAGGCATCTTCGTTCCTTGTTCCTTCCCAATGTTAATGGACCTTATTTCGTACTTCGCGTGTCGCATTGCGGGCGGAACAGACACAACTCTCGCCACGTATCTAAATTCCGCAGCCACGACGTGACAATACCGCCTATTACCGGCGTGCACAGGGAACGATCGAAGACGTCTTCGAGGTTGCTTACTTCGTTGCCGTTCCTTCTTTCTTGCAGAAGTCCTTTGCAAGCCGCATTTCGCGCGGAACAGCCTGGAAGGCCGCTCCCGCCACGCATCCGCAGCCACGACGTGACACCACTCTGTAACGCTGCGCTGTGCAGTGTGAACCCGCACCCTGTCTTCGTCCCCGCTCCACAAAAGACACGGCCGCGGCAGCCAAGCACCGTGACAGTGACAGGCGCGGCCGGCTGCGTGCGAGGGCACCTGAGAACGCGCACCGCACAGGCGCAGGGGCACGGCGACTTGAACAGAGTTCACGTTCCTTGCGCGCATTGTGCAATTGGACGTGTCGGATTGCCGACTTGCTGCTCAGCGGTGGAGGGACTCGCGAGGGTGGACGAGGAAAGCGCGTTCCAGAACGCGAAGCTCCCTCGCAAAGCAAATACACTCGTGTGCGGGAGCCGAAGTTCGACGCGAACAGGAACAGAGCGTGTACGACGAGAGCTGCCATATCGGGGCGCGCGTGTGCGTTGTGTATCCCTGTCCGGCGGGCCGAGGGCTTGGCACGCCTGCATGACGATTCCGTGCGGGTCGGGAGAAGCGCGCAGCACCTACTTGGTATGTAGCACGTTTTGCCACATACGGTCGCTGTTGGCTTGGTCTGCAGTTGAGGACGAGGAAGCGCAGCCGCTTACGACTGTAAACTGCGTATATGCGCTGCACAATCATGCGCATGGTCCGTAGCTGGTGACCACGGGTAACGGCATTTCAGAGGGGATGGGTCCAGAGTTCTGAGTCCGCTATCTAGCATCTGGCGTATGCGTCTGGATCTCAGGGTGCGGTGCTATCTGACGGCTTAATGCTGCTGGGCAGGCCAAGCCTAATCCAAGCTGCGTATTGCGCACTTGGAAACCGGTGCGGGATCCATGCCAAGCCTGCGCTGCTAGCACGCCACCGCGCTTTGGGTTTGGGTTTAGATCCAGATGGCGTAGTCCCGATGCATGATACGGTAGTGGAAGGTGTTCGTGTACTGTATTAGCGCGCCGTGGCCGAGCACCGTGTGTTGCTATCACTGTCGCCGTCAGTGTCGATGCATCTGGCTCTTTTCCGAGTCCACGCTTTGGGTGATGCCCAAGACGCTGGCGAGAGAAGCCTTCAAGTGTATGACGGTGCCGGACGAGGAAGGCGGCGGCGGCGTATCCGAGTCCGAGGGACTGGTATAGCGAGAACAGAGAAGATGGACAAAGGGTCGCGAGACGGCGGAACGGGGGATGCCTGCCCATTCAGTGCGTCGCGGGCGGCGGACGGCGGACGTGCATTCATTCTTGAATTTCGTCGCCGCGCGGACGCGTCTGGGCACGCGCACCGGTCGGCAAACGCCACGACGGTCGCCGTCGAACTGAATGTATGCGCTTTTGGTCAGGGTCTTTGTATTGCAGCGTGCTTCCAGTACTAGTGGGTTACAGGAGTCGTATGATGTTGGGCTAATAGACTGAATGCCCTAGAATCTATCGGTTGGAAAGACGGTGCGTTCAGGATCAGCGAACGGCGGGGTGCTGCTGAAAAGAGGCAGGGACGGTCTCACAGAACAACGATTTGTTGTGGGGGGGGAGGACGTCCGAAGCGCCACGAGGGCCGGCTGGTGGAAATCGGGTTTCGTAGATGGCGTATATGCGCTGTTCGGAGGACGTTGGAAGGGGGATAGCGGTCGATAGAGTTTGTAGTGGGCAGGGCCTATCTCGGAGGTCGTCGCGTGAGTGCGATGAGCGGAGGGGCGGTGGGAGGCTAGGCGGTGATAACGTCGGGCTAGGCGGGGGCAAACAGCGAGCGAGGTCCGATATGCAGCGAGGAGCGCACGTTGGTCGCAGCGAAGAGCGGGTGCGCGCATCGCAGCGGACGACGAGCTCGACTCGAAAGGGGTGATTGGCGTGCCAAGAGCAAACAAGCCAAGTGTCGAGAAAGCCAAGCCGACAAGAATACCAAGCCCCTCCGATCACCACAGACGCCCATCCAGGCAGTGCCAAGCCCAAGGACGGGTACAGATCCAGATTAGCACCAGATGCAGGCACATCCGCCAAGCTGCCTCTCACAGCAACCCTCTTGCCATTCTCCAGTCGACTGCGCTCACAGACAAATCCTAAATAAATTACAGAAGATGCGTATTGCATGCGGCTGCGGAACTGGCGGACGACCGTCGACCTAGTGTGACTGTGACGTCTTGTGACGGTCTGTGACATATTGACCACGACAATGGGCGCCTAGAGGGGATAGTCTTGGCGTTGGCTTGGCATTGTCGGTCGCGGATTGCAGTTTATAAAGTGCGCTGCGATGTTCCGCTCCAGTTTTCCCGATCCAAGGTCGCTCGTCCCCCTCCAGACCCTCCAGGACACACTCTCCCGCAGCTTGTACCCCTACCACCACCTCGCCGACCTATCCATGACACAACCCATCGCATCCCCCACCCATTCGCCCACAATCGACCAGGACAATGTCCTAGACGGCATCGAGGCGAAGGAGGATCCTGACCAGCTCCAGCTGTCCGCCCAGCCTGCCCAAGCGTCGCAGGACGACAATGCCGCCCACCGTTGCCAATGGATCGACTGCGACCAAGTGCTTCCTGACCCCGAATCCCTCTACAATCACCTCTGCAACGACCACATCGGCCGCAAGAGTACAGGCAACCTCTGTCTGACCTGCAAGTGGAAGGACTGTGGCACGACCTGCGCCAAACGCGACCACATCACCAGCCACCTCAGAGGTACGTCTCACGCTCATCTGCCTCTTTCGTGATCGCTGATCACATCGGACCCTGGCAGTGCACACCCCACTCAAGCCTCACGTCTGCGACATCTGCAAAAAGTCCTTCAAGCGGCCGCAGGACCTCAAGAAGCACGAAAAGATTCACACCGAGGAGCACCATGCTCAGCACAAGCACTCCAAGGCGATCACGGTTTCAGACCCCGCATATTCCTCCCGCGTCCGCGGCGAGTCGACCGCGACCGTCAAGACCATGACCAAGATGAAGGTATCCCCTGGAGCAGCACTCGAGGGGCAGCTGAAGGTCTCTGTCCCCCGTGCCAAATCGAACTCTGTCTCCCTCTCAGACGGGTCGTCTGGTGCGTGTTTCTTCCTATGGCAGCATGCCGATTTCCGGACTGCGCAATTGACGCCATAAGCAGACTTTGGCGTTCTCCCCACGCCCTCGCCTGAGATGCAGCACGCGCCCATCCATTACCAGAATCCCGAGTCCCACGACGTCTACCGGCCGCAACCCGCCTGGGAAGCTCTTCGCCCCGACGGCACGCCCGTCGTCACCACCGCCGCGGGCTCGAAGCGCAGCTACGCCGACTACGGCATGGAGGACTTCTTCACAGACGTCAAGAAGCGGCGCGTGAATCCCGCGTACGACTCGCGTAGGTCCACTTCTGTTTAAGAAACGACGCATATACTCAACTGGCTGCGTGCACATTCATAGGGATGGCGGAACGCCTCAGCACGCTCGCGCACGTCCAGGCGCAAGCACAGGCACAGGGCCAGGTGCCCCCGCAGGCCCAAGCGCACTCTCTCAGTAGCACTACGTCCGTGCACCCGCACCCGCCCTCGTCCTCTTCCGGCGCATCGGCCGCCGTGCACGCCCACGCCCACGCCCACGCCCAGGCGCCCGGCCCGCTCGCGCTCCCCGTCGCGTCCTTCAATCCGCGCTCAGTCTCGTTCGACATCCGTAGCCCCGAGGAGCTCGCGGCCGTGAACGAGTTCCTGATCACGCTCGGGCGCGACGTCACCGCGCGCCAGACGCAGGCGCAGAGCAGCGCGGAATACCCCGCGCCCGCGAGTTACTTCGACCCCGCGGGCCTCAGTCAGCTGGGGCTTGCAGGTATGCCCGGCGTCCCGCAACAACAGCAGCAGCAGCAACAGCAACAGCAACAGCAGCAACAGCCGGGCTCGGGCGCGGGGTACCACGGCGACGTGGGCTACGGCGCGCAGCCTGCGCTCGTCAACCACATGCCGAGCGGGTACGCGCCGCGCGCGACGCACCACCCCGTGCAGCCTGTGCAGTACGGGAACATGTACCCCGCGCTCGGCGACGTCGCGGGCTACCCTTCGCCTCCGTACCGCGAGATGCGCCGTGCGTCGCTCTCGCCCGGGCGCGAGGCCGACATGTACGGCGCGGCCCCCAGCAGCAGCACGCAGTTCTACCAGCCCGCGCCCGTCCCATATCTGTCCATCCCGCAGGACGGCCTCGTCGGCGGGAGCTCGCCGCTCTCGTCGCACTCTGCGATGTCGACACCGCCGAACGCCGGGGGCACGCCGCCGCACCTCAGCGAGAGCCTCGCGGCGTTCAACTATGAGCGGCGGCGCGCTGCGCCCCCGCCTGTGCAGCTCGCGCCTGTCGACTACGCCCCGCGCACGATGCACCAGATCACGCTCCTCAAGTCCGCCGGGGCCCCTTCATCATCCTCTACCTCCTCATCCTCCTCATCTACCCCCGCCTCCTCACCCTCCACCCTCGGCAAACCCGAGCCCATCGAGCCCCGCTGGAGCGCGCGCGGCCCCGTACGCGGCCCGCCCGCGCGCCTCACGCCCGCGAGCGCATCATCCTCGATCGCCGACGCATCATCCGTGCCGGGTGCGCTGTACCCGCTCCTGCGCGAGGGCGACGCGCGGTACAAGCTCCCGCCGCTGCAGCATCGCTGGCGCTCGCCGTCCCCTGCTCCGACCGCCGCCGCTTCGTCGCCTCTATCGCGCGCGTCGACGCTCTCGCCGCCACCGCCTCCACAAACAATGCAGATACACGAGGACGACAGCGTGAGCAGCCACAGCGCGAGCACGAGCACGACGCCGACGCCCAGTCCGCCGCCGACGCTCCCCGGCATCCGCGCGCTCGCGGGCGAGGTCGAGCGCATCGCGCTCGAGAGCCGGCGCGCGACGGTCACAACCACGGGGGCCGTGGGCCGGAGCGAGGCCGCGGCGCATGCGGCGCTCCTGCGCGACATGCTCGTGAGCATCAACGCGGAGTACCGTCGGCGGTTCGGTACGCCGCCTCTCGTAAGGCGGCGTGTGGAGCTTGTGGACGGCGGGGCGAGTGTGAGAGAGCGGGAACGAGAGAGGGTGAGCGGTGTGGGTGCGATGAGGGATGTGGAGATGGTTGCCGTCTGATCAATATCTCTGGGAACGTGGACGGATAGTTTGGGACTCGGGTTTGGAGTGCGTGCGCATGTGTTACGACGGACTGGGGCTGGGTACTGGACAGGTTGCACCGTAATGTTATTCTTGTTTCTCCGTTATTCCTTCTGATTGTCTCGTATATTCTATTCGCATTGCTCGTTTCATTCCCACCAAGCTGTTGCAGATTTGACGTCGGTCACCAAGCCACACATACATCCACTAACACTATTGTTGGAAGCTTTGGGCCACGGTCGGCCGTGTATAGTAGTGTTATCGTCATAGAACGGGACGTTGTATTACATACTAGTGATGATGAAGCAAGTCTGGAAACAGAGTGGGACGAGATACTATGTGTGAGTCTAGATCGAAGCGAATGCAGATGTGAGGGATGAGATCTATGAGAGGTGAATGGAATTTGGGATGCAATAATGTCCGCTTATTATTAATATTCAAGTTGGATGAACTGAGTGAGGACTAAAAAAGCACTAACTGGAAGACGACAGGACAACATGGGTAATACGCGCTGCCTTCTCGCATCTTAATGTCTCACGAACCGAAGAAACAACCATTTCTTCCCCCTGCGAATAGCGACGCCGGCTCCTATGTAGAGAGGTAAGAGTCATATTGACAGCCCACGTACCCAACGCACTCACCGGCCATCCCAGTCTATGACCCAGCCAAACAACCACCGTACCTCCTACATGCGAGACCTTTCGAGCCGTCCTCTGCCGCTACGAGGCGGAAGGTCATATCTAAGTACGATCTCGTCTATTGCATGCGACGTATGTCCTCGGTAATGGGAGGCCCGGCACAACGGTTCTTTGAAGTCATCCCAAAGTTCCCGCAAGACACGTCCACGGTCGGGTGAGTCTGTACCGTTCATGCGAGACCACTCAGAGTTCACTTGCTCCGCTCGTTCTAGAAACTCTGGCATCTCTTCGGGTACCAAGTCTAATGGAACGATCGTGTCAGGTGCTTGACCTGGGGGGTCGCTGAGCACATCCTGGTGAGGGTCTTCTACGTATAAGCGCAGGCGTCGAACGGAATACCGCCAACTATATTGATTGTTCATCAAGTAAAGTAATTGGATAATTGTCGACCATTCGTCAGGGCGCTGTTGTAGTGCAGGTGTAGATGACCGGCATAGGTCCAGGATGAACCTATAAACCGCGTATGGAAGCACGTAGGGCACGAACATCCTGTCCGCAAAATCATATATCGAGATAAGCGCAAAGAGGAGTATACGAAAACTTGAAGCTAAGAAACGCTTAGGACCACAAAACCATCGAGAGAGAGTAAGACGTACCATTCTCTATGTTCAAATCTCTTGGACCACACGAGAACAACAACCAAGGAAGTGTAGTAGACGCAAGTTTGCTAGTGACCAACATGTCCTTGATGGACTCCCAATCCGTAGCCTCCAGCCATAGGAAGAGTTTCTGGGTGAAGAGTACCCGCGCCTTGTGAGCCTGTGAAGCCCACAGTGACACAACTCCAAGTGTCTCCGCTGCCTCTTTGTGGTAAACAGCATCAGAACGTCGTTTCGTCCACGTGAGGAAAAGGAGATCGTCAACGGAATTGAGAACATCTTCAACAAAGATGGGGTCTTCCCCGATCGCCCAATCTGTTTCCATTGCACGCTTGTACTTCGAGAAGCTGTGAAATACAGAAGCGTCCTGGGGCCGAAAGCTACGATCGAAGGTTGTTTGTCCATGAAGTATCTGCGTGATGAACGACAACTTGTTGAACCTTCCTGGGCTGAAGAAAGTCTGGACATATGCCATGGTTTTAGGGTATTGTGTTCCTGCAAATGCACCAGGGCCAAAATTCGGAAGTTTAACCGAGTTGAACTTTGCTATCTTGGCCGGTAGATCACGATCTGCATCTCCTATGTCGGTGCCGCGCGATAACAGGATTGCAAGTGCTTTGTTTATCCAAGAGAGGGATGGTGGAAGATCACTACTGTCCAACGGTGGATCGTCGGGCAGTGCATTACGTATAAGGCGCGAAATTGCAGTCCATACCCGTGGGGAGAGGGGGCGAAGATCGACCACATATGGTTCCTTCGCTAAAAGGTACTCGGCGGACTTCTGGGGAAGACGATGCGCCAGTACGTTCTTGATGAATAACATGGTGTCGCCAGGGTCGAATTGACTGCGTGTTATTACGTCCCGCATTGTGACAGTTAGCAGTTCGTCGTCCAGAAGGATGTCGTCGACGGTGCTGAGCATGTCGAGATCCTTCTGGTTATCCAACGCTACGGCGTCTTCCTCCAATGGCATCAGTCGGGTCCGGCTTGCATCAATGTCTGCTGCGTTCATCCATAGTTTCTGCAGGAGTGCTAAGAGTTTGCTGACCCCCCGAACACAG
Organism: Pleurotus ostreatoroseus; assembly: GCA_005298045.1. Classification (NCBI taxonomy): domain Eukaryota; kingdom Fungi; phylum Basidiomycota; class Agaricomycetes; order Agaricales; family Pleurotaceae; genus Pleurotus; species Pleurotus ostreatoroseus. The sequence goes on along the minus strand of SWBT01000472.1, from coordinate 101,513 downwards.
TTGTAAGGGATACAGACTACGTTTACCAACAGCCGGAAGAAGAATTTCAAAGCGATGGGCTCCCGCCATACACAATGCGGATCCTCGACTGTGGGTCCACGATACAACCATCGAAGATACCAGGTGGCATTGATACTTGAGCGCAGATCAGGAAACACCGAAGCAAGCAACGATAGCTTGTACGGGCAGTTGGAAGCGAGCACGGGGGATAAGGTCGTAGCTGTAAAGAAAAAGATCCAAGCCGATACAAGACCTGTGTTCCAATGGCCGATGCCGAGATTGATTGACCACGTGAAGATGCAGAGTCCAATGAAGAATAATCCAAGGGATAATTGTATCATCAACGGCAGGAGTGCAGCCATTTCGAAGACTCCCCAGTTAATGAGAGCAGGATACCGAAATTGACGAACGCGAAGGCGACTTCGTAGGTTGCTGTGATGCGAGTTTACGGACCGATACTCGCGCAACCATTGCTTGATGAGAATCCCGAAGGACGCGGTGATAAGACTGAGTACGAGAGAGGCGAACCAAAGTTTGTTGACGAGAATGGTACTAAAAGGAGGTACAAACGATGGCGGGGCTGTGCTCGTCACGGACATCGTGGCATTCACGTGGGAAGAGGATATGATGTAACCGCTTGTCTGGACCGCAATCTGGGTGAGCAATTGGACCATCTGCGCATTGAGGTCCGGAGAGAGACTTTGATAAGACTGGGAGACGAAGGTCGTCAAGACCGCTGAAAAGAGACCAGCCTGGTATACCTTTGTGTCAATAGATGCCACAAGAAGATGAAAAAAAAAACGTACAAAAACAAGGAGGGTGTCAATATCCTCTTTACAATTACCAATTTTTTCATCGTCAACATTCTTCAGGGAATCAGCGATTTCGACCCAGCCATTGTTGCTCTCAGCCTTGAGGTCTCGAAACCGTTGCTATGACATACCAGAGGCGTCAGTCCACAAGCCCGCATTCGAAAGCACTTCGAACTCACGATGAGATAATCCGCCAAACTCTTGAAGCTGGGGTCTAACGTATCTTCCGAAGCTGTCGAGTGGTTCACTCCAGCGGATCGGGGTAAGTTGCTGCTAATTGGAGGTGAACGTTGCACGGGTGTATTCATAGGTGCTAAAGGATCTCCTGCGGAGTCCTGCGCCGGTCGTTCATAGCTATCCTCCACGATATGGTCGTGACCGGGCAGGTTCGACGTATTGGCGGCAGCCACGCGCGTGGTTTGCACCGTCTGAGTACATGAGCCTGTCGGGACACGGGAGAGCACATCTTCCTTCGAAGACCGATCTTCCCCCTGTCCAGAAGCAGGATATGCATCCGACCCGCTCGGTAGTCGAGTCGGGATGTCAACGGCCTCCGGCGGTGCGTCCTGAATGACGGACTGTACGGAGTCATGACCAATAGCACGGAGTTTCTGGATAGGTATGGCAGCTTTCGCGGTTCTATCAGCTCCGGAAACACCTTGTCCGAGTTGGACGGTGCTCTCCTTCATAGACATTGGGTCTACTTGAGCTAGTGTTCGTATTGCCTTCTTCTGGCGAGGAGTTAGCGTTCCATAGAGGTCAAAATGAATAAGACTCACTGGCACAGTAAGTATGGGGAGTGGGTACGCAAGGAGACGGAGACACACAGGACGGTGAAAGGGTTATGAACACTCGAGCATGCTTGACCCATGTTGCTCATACTGACCATGAAAGCGCGGCTGCCTGACGTTAACCGCCTGTTCCAAGGTCTGCGCGATAGCGCTCTTTGTAGCGTGGCATAAGTTTGCGATAAATGATAAACCCAATTCTCGAATGAAGTTTTGTCTCGCTATGATCCACGACACGACCATATTCCGAATGACAACATAGAGACCGAAATTGGGCTCGTTTGTCCAGACTCGACCCCGTTATATATGTTGAGATTTGCATGAGTAAAAATGACGACTGGACAAAGTGCACTCTACACTCAGCCTTTCAAGCATCTGCCTCTCCATGCCTGAGCTTTCGCCCAGAGCCAGTCCGCCTCCAGTGCTCGTAATTCGACGCCAAATTGGCGGATAATGCTATCCACCGCGTCCGCGGCTCTAGTAGCACTTTTGGAGCTGCGTAAGACAGACAACGATATGACAGAATCGAGCCGGCAGCCGTCCTGCAAGCCAGTCGCAGCTCGGGCTGAGTTTGTTTGCGGACCATCGTCGAGAGGGTATGTGGCAGAGGAGATATGTGTGATAGAGGCGAGTAGAGCCTCGGGTAATAGCGCCGCGAACAAGTCACTGTACTTCGTCCCGATATCCGTCGCATAGAAATGCAGATGCTGGTCATGGACCGGTTCGTAGTATCTGCTGTTGACACCTTCCGAGAGCAGATGTAACAATGCGACCCATTCTTCTTCGTTCTGTAAACGGCCAGGCTCCTCTGCCAAAGGCCGAATAGCTGCTTCGAACATCCTCAGTGTCCGCATGCAGAGCACGGAGATGATCCTGGACATTCGACGAATGACCAAGTCGGAAACGGGAGCGACGTCCAAGTAGCGTGCAAGGGCAAGTATGAGGATATGCAGAAATTTGCGAGAACCTACAGAAAAGAAATTAGAGCCTGCAATGATACGCGTATAAACCCTATACCTAGTAATTCCAGGAGGAAGGGCATCCGGACCTCCGTGACAAGCCGTAAAAGGTTTTCTGCGAAGGATGTCGTTATAAGCTGTCCCAAAAACGTTGGTGGTGCCCGCGAAAGTGACGTGAAAATCCGCTTGGTGAAGACCCCTCTTGTGTCGCCGTTGTCAAAGATATCGGGGACGACTATGGCGCAAAGGAGCTCGCTTAATCCCTCAGAAGGCGTTGCCTCCCAGTCGATGGACTCTTGTAAGCATTGATAGACCATGTCCAGTAGCTGATTTGGCTCGTCAAAAACATCACGATGAGCAAGGAATTGGTGAGAAAGAGAGCTGTGTTGACATCGCGAATGGCAATGGACCGCACGATGCAGGCGGGAGACGAGCGTAGGCTTCTTGAACTCGCCCGCCGGAAAGAATCTCCGAAGGTGTACGAGGATTTCTCGGATGGGAAGATGGGCGAAGGCACCAGGTGCTATCTGCGGCATTTCGGTGAAAGAGAAGGCGAACGAGCGTAGGATGGATGAATCGAGTTCTGCAACGAGAGGATCGTTGACCCGCGACAGGAGTATGGCTAGAGCGTCGTGATACACTGACGACGGCACTACGTCCAGAAAACTCCGCCCATCTTTGCGTTGATGCGGATGTACCTGAAGAGCGGCGCAGGTCAAATCTACAACAACTTCCCAAACGCGTGAAGGAAGCTTTCGGAGATCAACGACAGAAGATAAGCCGGGGACGAGGAACTCTTCCACTTGGGGCAGACGATGAACCAGAACCTCCCGTACAAAGGCCATAACGTCCACAGGCTTAAATTGGCCGCGTACAACCATTGTACACATCGTCGTGTGTAGCAGCTCATCGTCAGAAAGAATACTGTCCACGGTGCTGAGTAGTTCGAGATCCTTCTGGTCGTCTGCCGCTATATCTTTTTCTTCGAGCGAAGTCGTCCTGAGCGCCTTATTGATTTCAACCTCTTTGGTCGTGAGAGGTGGCTGCCACTCCTTGATATGCCTCTTCGTTAAGAGTGTGAGGAGCCTGCTAAATATCCGAGGTATATAACTGAGAAGGACAAGGGCCCAGTTGAGGATGATAAATTCGACCTCGGGCAGCTGAGGTTTCTCGATCCGAGGCCCAAAGTCAAGCCATTTCAGGCATATAGACCGGTTGAGCTGAGAACGTAATGCTCCTAGGATGGGAGTGAAGAAAGTGATTTTGTAGGGACAGCTGGAAGAGAATATGGGTGCAAATGTGGTCGCAACGATAAAAAAGATCCAAGCGGAGACCACGACGGTAGTTGCATGGCCTACGCTGGCGTTGATGGACCATGTAAATAGACAAAGACCCAATAGGAACAACCCCAGCGCAATTTGGATAAGCAACGGGAGTATTGCAGCTAGCTCGAAGACCCGCCACTTGATGAGAGCAGGGTAGCGAAACTGGCGGATTCGAAGGCGGCTTCGTAGATTGCTGAAATGGGTATCAACGGACTTGTATTCGCGAAGCCACTGTTTGATGAGAATGCCGAACGAAGCGGTAATGAGACTCAGCACGAGGGAGCTGAACCAAAGTTTGTTGACATATACAGCGAGCGTAGACGGCTCAAATGACTGTGCTGTGCCCATAATAGATGTGACGCCATTTGGCAGAGATGATGACGTGGTCTGCGTAGCGATCTGGGTGAGCAGTTGAATCATTTGAGCGGTGGGATCCGGCGAAAGGCTCTGATACGATTCGATTACGAAGGCTGTAAGAACGGCGGAAAATAGGCCAGCCTAATGACCGAGCAGGATTATTATCATCGATATGTTCTGAGAGGAAAGTATACTTACAAATACGAGTAAAGTGTCGATATCTTCTTTACAATGCCCAATCTTGTTATCGTCTACACGACTCAGTGCAGTAGCGACCTCGCCCCAGTTATTTGAGCTTTCGACCTTGATTTCTCTTATGGATTGCTGGAATGCATTGTGTATAAGGATACGCTGCCGTTAAAGGCTGTGTACCTACTATCAGGTAATCCGCGACCTTCTTGAGATGAGGATCCATAGCATCGTCATGACCGCCCGCATCTTCCCGGCGTTCCTGCGTAGGTTGCAGTGAGTGGGATAATTGGTCTCTGGAACGGCCATCTAATAGCGACCGGTGTTCTTCTACTAGTCCTGGGGTCGGTATACGATGCTATTCAGTAGAACGGATAAACTAAGCGAAAGCCGCTAAAAGTAAAAGAAGTACTGACGTTTGATCTATGCTGGTCATCCTCTATAGATCCAAACATTTGACTGAGGTTGCGGGCCATACGAAGAGGGTCGAAAGGCGCAGGAGTTTTACAGAGATTTGCGGCTGCATCTTATACTCTCGGACTTCTGGCAGACTCAATGTTGAATGCTGATGAAAAGAAGGTAGACTGCGGTCGGCGCATGAGATCCATGATGGATTGGAATGGAGACATATTGAAAAGTGGATAGGAAATAGCGTTGACTGAGCTCAGCTGAGTGCCAGTTACTATGAACGCCGTTCGACGTACGGCTGTGATACACCGCGACGTCCGAGCGCTAATAGCAGTGGCGGTAATTGGCAGCCACGTGATCGACGTAAATTATCACAGGAACTTCAAAGTTCAGTAGGGCAGTTCAATGGCTATGCTACATGCGTGGTATCTACGTACACAGATATTACAGTCCGTAAACAAAAGAGCACAGACAGCAAATCAGAAAGCGACGGGCTATGATACCTATTTCTTACCCAAGGTAAGTTTGATCTTCGGCGCAGAGGACGATAGTCCGTCGTCATCATCCTCATCTTCACCGTCGGCATCAACATCCATTGCGGACGCTGTCAGAGGGGGACTCATCGCTAGCGGTGATGGGCCATGAGCGGAGAGGCCCTGACCACCTGCTGGCGGACGAAGTGACCCTGGGGAGAATAAGGACGAGCCAGCACCGAATGACTCCGGTGGCGATGCTGCATTGGCAGGAGGACTCGAAGCAGAAGCCGCAGGCGTAGCTGGCGGTGCGCCGGAATTAAACTCCGCCCACCGCGGACACTTGCGATTCGTTTCTGTAAACGAACAAAATTAGTCCATATGCACTCCACCTGGATGTACAGCCTGTCGGCGTTGAAAGAAGGCCTTGTGCGACTCACTCATGTGTCCCATCTGACCGCAATGACCACAGCGCCTCTGTGAATTGTTCGTCGATGTCTGTCTCCCAACTCCGACAACTTTGACAGACTTACCGTCGTATCTGGTTTCACGGGGCGATTCAGCTGCATGGGCACACCGCCTTCTTTCACGATTTTGGCATTCTTTCTGTGCAGTCGACGCTCCTGGTTCTTTTTCATTCGTGCAATCTCCTCCTCGAGTCTAGACATAGCCCGCGTCAGCAAGCTAAGAACATTACCCACAGCAGTAAAGTAGACCAACCGCTTCTTCGCCCGCTTATCCTTCTCTGCATCACCAGTTGGAGCCAACGCATCTGCAGTAGTGGCCTCTTCCTCCATGACCTGCCGTTTTTTGACATATGCATTGATGACGGCGAGGTCACGAACGATTTCAGTCTTCCATTCGCCGTTGACCTATGCCAATGTCAGAACGACCTGTGTATAAGCACTGAGCACAGCGTAGATGCCTAACCTTACGACGGATCCTGAGAACCTTGTTACGTGCATCAGGGCCCAAGCTGCCCTCCCGCTCGCGGGCCAATGAGGAGCCTCGGCTGAAGGCCGGAGACGTGGGACCTGGCGTCATTGCTTGAGGCGACATCGCAGAGGCTACTGATTGTCTACGTTTCTTCACGAACTGGTTCTGGACCTGGTTCGCATGTGCATCCGCCCTTTCCTCGTCTTCTTTGGTAAGCTCAGGTTCGTCTTTTCGACTCAACGAGTCGAATTGTGCCTTCCAGATACGTTCGATCTCAGACTTGTAGATCAGCTGTTGCTCTGCAACATTGTAACGATGCGCAGACTTTGGTCGATTCTCGGCCTCAGCTGTGGAAGTTCAATATCCAGTTGTGCGACATTGAAAACATACGACCTACCAAGTTTCTGCTCGTAATCCTCGCCCGCCTTCACGAAAATGTCCTTCATCGATACTCGGACAAAACTGAACGCCTCTCCCCGCCCGGTCGGGTCGCCCTCGCCATGCAATTTGAGCATGGCCTTGGCTTGTGTGGCGTACAGGAAGTTCTTCGTTGTGATCCAAGGCGCAAGTTGCTGCTCGATCGACAAATTGCCTTCGTCGTCCTCTGCAACCTCGCCCTCGAAACTGTAGCCAGCATCCTGAAGGTGGCGCTGGCCAACTTGCATACTCTCCGAGAGGACAACCATCTCAGGGGTAACCAGCTTTCGTTGCTCTATCTCAGAGGGTACTACCCAGTTCTGCTTGAGGCGCCAGAAACCTTGATGCGGCCCTCTCCGATGATACTCCATGAATTCCTAGACAACGTCGTCAATATCCATCATGTTCTCGAGCCGCGAGCCCCTACCTTAAGTCGTTGCCTCATTTGGAGCTCGTTCTGGTCTGGGAAGTATTTCATCAACCGTGAGATCTTGAGCCGTTCCTCAGTGGCCTTCGAGAGCAGCTTGTATGCGATGATTTGCAGGCGGTGCTTGATAGTATTGGTGATCTTTCTGGAATGCGGTCCTGGTACCTCGGTAACTGGATACGTTTGCCCAACAGTGAAGAGATTCTTGATTTCCCTGATGTAGTACTTCGTGTCGTTCTTCACAGTATTCCTGTCAAACTGTGAGGGTAAAACTCAGAGGTAGCTCATGCTACCTACTTAATGATTAGGAAGTCGGTTGCGTAAGGCTTGTGTCTGAACAGGGGTGCACGAATCAGGTTATTGTAGACGGCAGGTATTGTTTGTCCTGGGTAGACATAACCAAACTTCATGAACGGGGACTCGTCTTGTGGCTCAATGACGATAGGTTCTCCAAGATCATACTAAACGTTTATTAGCGAGGTGCACATTTACATAGACCTTTAACCCACCTTTGGTACATGCTCGTCTTTCTCGTTCTTCTTGCGGTAGTAATTAACCAGTATACTACCCATGCCGAAGTTTGAGATTATTGGAGGATGTTCTTCCTGTGATATGAGCACATCAGTAGATGTAACGGGGTAGCTTATGACGGTGACGAACAGAGAATTCCCACAAAACGAAATTACTCGTGTCCCTTAGACTTAGGTCACCCGTCCTATGTAGACCTTCACCAACGTTGCCACCCTTGCCTATCTTACGGCCGGCCTTATCTTTCTTTTTCTTCGCCGTGCGAACTTTAGCGAAGCGAAGTTCGATATTCGAAGGAAACTGTAATGCGGGCCTGTGAAATGATCGTGCTTCCTGTTTCGACAACCGCGTCTTAAACTATATGAGAAGGGAAAAACAGTCAGTGTAACCAAGAAAATGTTGGCTCTAAACTCACGAAGGGCAACTGTAATTTCTGAGCGGGATATGCATGTTCCACGACGAGTTGTCCGAAAGTCTGCCTGACACGATGACGACCCTCCTTTGCCACCTCGTAGAACTGATCATTCGAGATGTTATAACGATCTCTAGGTTGATTGTCCGTCCGGAAACGTTTCCTAGGCCGTACCCCATCTGTTGCTTGAGTAGAATGAGGAATGGCAAAATACCAAATGCCGTTAAAACGTACCAGATGTTTGTGGATCTGGTATTGCCTCTTCTTCGGGTTCTACGATCTGTGTGAAATCAAGGAACGGCGTTTTGGGCCCCCAAATGATGCTCTGTGTCCAGATCCCGGACTCCAATGTTTCGTTAAGTGGGGCAGCAAGCTCGTATTGCTGAATGGACTCGTCTACTGGCGGCGGTGCTGCTTTATCTTCGTCTTTCTTCTTAGGTTTCTCGTATAATATCTGGTCTTCCCAGTTAGCTAGAAGGACTAAGTCGAACGAACGGTCATCCAGAGGTAGCGTTATTGGCAGGTCAGATTTGGCGCGAGTCTACAACAAAATTAGAGTATCGCCTTTTGATAGCTGATAATAGCGTACCTTCACGGCAAGTCTTAGGTCCTGCTCTATGCTCCCGGATGATACTACTTGTTCGACGCGCTTGTTCTCTACCTGTCTCTCTGTTTCTCCCACAACCGCCTCCAAGAAAGCTTTTGGTACCTCCTTTCTCCTGGGATAGTGGATTTCCGCTACAGCGAGTGATTCAGCTGATGGCTCATTACGTGGCATTGGGATCCGGCTTACGTTGCAAAGGTCGTTTGGAGATACGAGACTTCTGGACTGTGTAGCCTTTGAACAACTCGGTGAAGTCCAGGATTTTGTCTCTCTCAAATGTCGGGAAGCGCTCATATACAGTCTTTGGACGCTCCACTAGCCGTCTTACAATCTTCATCTTCCGTTCTCTTCTCCCTATCCGCGGCGACTCCGCCTCCATCTTAACATGAGCTCCTTCATCCTCCTCCTCCTCTAGCTCACGATCTACTTCATCCTCCCAATCCTGTCCTTCTCCAGGTCCAATTGCCTCTTCTTCTTCTTCCCATCTCTCAGAGTAGATCTGGTCCTTGGACAATGTAGGCACCCCGGATATGCCAAGTCGGTTCGATAGCTCAGGACCTGTTGGCAAATCTAGGCCCGAAAGAACGTTGTCAAGACTGAACCCTGTCAGAGTGGCAATGACATCGTTCTCGTCCTACAGAACAATATGAGCAAGGCCTATGACACCATAGAGAGGTGTAACCGTACTCGTGTGTCAGTCATCTTCGAACTGGCGGATGCTGATCGCCGTGATTGAGACTCTTGGCCGCAGCCAGCAACCAAAGTAAAGTAAAGAGGTCTAGAACGTACGGTATGTACGTCGAAAATGTAGCCTCCAAGAGCGACTGGGTCCTCGCTAGAGCAATGGTGGTCGTTGGCGGCAGGAAGATGCTCGGTAAGCGCGAGTCGCCCCAAATGAGGTCGCGCGCCGACGCGATGGGCGCCAATTCTAAAGAGGGACGCGGCCGTGTGCGTGAATCAGTCTCACTCACTCTTACTCTCTACTCCCACCGTCCGCGACCCTCTCACGTACTCACAGTGCCTTTCATATCTTCGACAATGTCTGGAGGCGTCAAACTGGATAAACAAACGAGACAGAAGCTGGATGTGAGTCGAGTTCGCACTCAAGTGAAATGAGACCCGTGTGAAACCGTGTTTCTGGCGTAGGATTTCCATGCAGCTGCGTCGACAGCGGCAGAGGACATTATCATGCGTATATTCCCCAACAAGGTTGGTTCTACTAGTCTTATGCCTCGCCATACTCATTCACTATTTAGATCAGGCGAGCATAGTGTTAATTTCCAAGCCAGCTATTCCTGACTTCATATATAGTGGACTCCAGGAGCTGATCATCTCTATGTCCACGCCAACGTCTGTCTTCAATATGTCGCACGCGACGAGCCACACGGACACCACGATATACCCGCCTCCAGCGGACTTCGTCTCTCCTGAGGAACCAGAGACCAAGAAACGGAAGCTTTCAGACAACGGCGTGAACGGAGCTGCAAGCGTCGCACATACTGCCGGCAATGTTCTGGGGAATGCACGCTTTACGAACAGCATGCATGCAAACAAGCACCTAGCGCAGGTCTACGCTGCCTTGAAAAAGGAGTGTGAAGAGCTTGTCGAGTCGATTGTATGTATGAATTTCATCTCCATCTTCAATCACGCTGAGGTATCATCATACAGGACAAAGTCAAGCTATGGGTCAATCTGTCTATGCCGAAGTAAGCGCTTACCCCAACCGTTTCGACTTCATTCTTACTTGTTAATGCAGGATTGAAGAGTACGTGACTCTTGTCTCACTTCTGGCAATGATTTGACAGCTTTGCGCTCATTCAGCGGAGATAACTTCGGTAGGCACAGCAAACCGTATATCGTATCGTACCACTAGTCTCATAGCGTCTATCTCCAGGTGTACAGATACAGGAAGGTACGCGCCAACCCATATCATTTGCGTTTAAACTGTGTTTGACACAATACTCCTGAAAGAGGTACTCAATGAGCTACACCGCTCGCAGGAGGTTGCATACAATCTTCGCGACCAGGCGAGACAAAACTATGTAACCCGAGGCAAACTCTGCTCCAAAATTATCAAGTACCCTCACATAGAGGATTATACGGTTCGTTCCCTTCCAACTGACCGTCGGCATCGTTCGTGATTTCCTTGTACCAGCTTGCTCTACAAGAGCACGACGAAAAGCAATTGTACATATGCCGTCAGAACATGCACGACATCCGCAACATCTACGCCGTCCTCACAGATATATTGCATAAGAACATCAACAAGGTATGACTTTGCGACTTTTGAGAACTTACGCCTGACGTCCCACTCGCAGATTCGGTCGCCTAAAGGCAACAACTCCACGGGCTTATACTAATCGAATTCTTCGAGTAACCTTATAGGCCACCAAGCGCACCCGTATACACACATTCACCTTTGGCTGCATCATTGGAACGCACACGGTTTTAGTTCCGGTCCTTTTAGTCATCACTTTGCGTGGACTTAAAGCTCGCCGCATGCGTTGTCTGACAATAGCATCCAACCGCGCGCACTCTACACAATCTGGACACCGCTTCTCCGACTCCGCTACACCTAGTACAAGACGTGACTGTATAATCCGCATATATCAGCAACAGTAAATTTTAGACGACGCAGTCGCGTTCATGGGACATTTCTCAGATGGAGATAGTCTTGAAGATGTTGAAGCCGTCGGCGCCTGTGGAGATGACCGTGCCGGGCATTTGGGGGTGCCAGTGCACCTCCTTGATGTCTTTCTGCCCGGCGTGCTGGAAGAGTAGCTGGGGCGGCACGGCAACGTCGCCATTGACGGCTATGCCTTCTTGTTCTGTGTCGGCTTCGAGAGCAAGATCCCAGAGCGTTACCGTATCGTCTGCCGCGGACGCAGCAAAAGACGACTCGTCCGTTGGGTGCCATTCAATGGCGGTTATCGGCGCACGGTGGAAGTTGAGCGCGGCTACAGGCGTGGGTTCAGGTCCAGCCGTGCTATTGGGATAGAGATAAAAGGATAAGCGACGTAGTACCCAGAAGATCAATGACACTTACCCTCTCTGCTTGACGTTTCGCAAGTCCCACACATTGATCCCTCCTTCGTCACCACCACTAATCAGAAGATACGCCGTGCTTCGGTTCCAGCTTATGACGTTGACGTCGCTGGGGTGTGCATGGTCGATGCCCGCCACGCTCTTCCTGCCCTTACTCCGCACGTCCCAGATTTGTATGCTTTGGTCCGCCGAGCACGACGCGAAGACGGTAGCCTCCGTCGGACTCCACTGGATGTCTTCGACGCTGGACGTATGTGAGAGGAACGGCTGGGTGAGTGTGTTGAACCCAGATGTGGTGGTCGTGGTTAGGTATATTTTCGAATGGATATCTCCAGTCAGTATCCGAAGTCCAGACGGGTTCGCGCTGCCGGAAGATGCCCAGTCCATCGCAAAACCCTCCGCGCGGCCGTGTGCAGTGATCGTGAATGCTGGAGAGTTCACTCTTTGTTTTGGAATGCTGTATCCCGGCGTATCGAAGGCTTCTATGAGCGGCCGCACGTCCCATATGTGTACCTTCCCTGTCTCGGCCCAGCTTGCGACGTAGTACGGTTGTGAGACGGGTGGTAATGGTGTTGATGGAGGAAGTGGTTGTGCGCGTACGCGGTTAACGCCGCCGACATGTGGTACGGCTTGTGTCTCGAGGACGGGGTCTTCATCTATGATTTCGTCGTCTTCATCGTCCTCATCATCTGAATCCTCTTCTCGAAGCGCGTTAATAACAAAGACAATAAGTGGTATCTTCCAGACTTACCGCTGTTCCTTTGCGTCTTGTGCAATGAACTCATTTTGTATACAGAAAGCTGATTGTTGTGACCGCTTGGGGCTTGGCTACCTGCGACGATATATGCAGTTGCAGGATATCGTTGCCGTTCATCGCCCAGGCTATCCCGAAGCACATCGAATGAGAGACATGGCCAGTCCACGCCCATCTCATGTCGCATAATATACGTCGATTCGTCTGCTTCTAGTACCTCGTCTTCGCCTAGTTTACTCAAGCCCGGTATGAAGACGTCCGAAGCGGGTGGCTGCTCCTCCGTCTCTTCAATTCCGGGGAGCACTTCCTCATCTACATCCATGCCTATAGTATGCGATACACTATGGGTCATCGTACACATAGATGTTAAAGTTGATTGCGCACCATCTTCCGCCTCTCCGTCCACGACCTCACCATCGCTCTCATACTCATCCTCCCACCCATCCTCGAACTCGCCCATCTCCTCTTCAGCCCCATTCGGCTTACCCGACGCGCCGAAGGGTCTTTTGTGTTCGCGCGCATCACTCGTGGATGCGGTCTGTGTTTCAGTCACTGAACGTTTGGACATCGTGGAAAGTGGCAGGCAGGTAGTGATCTAAACGGAAGATCTCAAAAATTCTGCTATAGCGCCGAACGCCGATCAATTGATGGCGGGATGTGACGCGCCGTGCTCCCGCCACCCGGGTGCGTCGGGACTGGCGCTAGAAGCGTCGACTCAAACTCATGCTCTGACTTTCGAGGAGGCTGCGAATGCCGAGGGGGATTATCTCTTTGCAACTGCGAAACGACCTTTGGCACAGTTTAGCACAGCTAGCGCAGTAGCACGCACAAGACTTAATGAACCTGACGCAGCGATTTCGATACCTTGGCCTCAAGGATACCGTGCGCTGCCGCAGTTGGGCTTGGTCTCGAGGCTGCAACGCTTGTCTTAGGGGCCGCATGCTACTTAGCAGCACAATTGCTCGTCGTTACATTGCACAGTGAACACTAGCTGAAATAGAGTTTGTTCCCGCCTATAGTACCAGAATCTATGAACCTTGGCAACTGACAGTGACGTGCCGTAGTACACGTATTCCCTCCAGTTGCGATCCGCTTCGGGGAGTCGTCATACCGTTCTCGAATCGAGGCGAAAACACACGCTGCTATGCATTGCAATTGATCAGAAAGCACCGGCACATGGACACCGGTCATCATGGACTCTGGAGGTACGCGGTATATATACCGCCTGGCGCGGCCCAGGAGCCCACATCGCAACAGCTCCTTTACACCCAACCACCATACCCAGAATGACAATCGTATTGTCCGACGAGTAAGTGTAGCGTTGTGGATAGTATCCCACGCTTTCTGACCCGCACCAACCCTCTGGTAGCATCAAGTACCCTATTGCTGCCATCGTGGGTACCCACATCCTACTTGTTTGGCAGGTTGTGTCTGTCGAGAGAACGCGCATAAAAGCGAAGATTCCGTACCCGCAGCGTGAGTCCAAGTGTTGCTCGATTCTGTATGAACACTGAATTTCGGATAGTCTATGCTGAGAAGGAAGAAGCTGCGCGTTCGAAGGATGCTATGATCTTCAACTGTACTCAACGTAAGAGTGGACGTAATTGCTGTCTGGACGTTGATTGACCCCTTTATGCAGGTGCTCACCAAAACATGCTGGAGAACGTACCGATCCTGTACAGTACCACAGCGATTGCAAGCATCAGGTATCCCGTAGTGGCGGCTTCTCTCCTCGCGATGTACACGTTCACTCGTATTCCGTACACGCTCGGGTACAAGACCGGAATCGCTGAAAAGGTTCGTGTGGCGGCGTTCGACTCGAGTTCGTGCAGCTGATGAGTTTCATGTAACAGAGGAACGCCTTTGGACCTTTGAAGCTCGGCACGCCCATCCTCGCGAGCATTGCCCAATTTTGTGAGTTCAAGTTGTTCTCGGACATGTCTGGACGCAACGTGCTGACGGGCCCGACAAAACAGCGCTGCTTTTCCTATCAGGCTGGACTGCGTTCAAGTTGCTCGTCGAGTGATATTGTGAATTGTTGGTTTCGGACGTAGATATCGACAAATAAAATTCGCTTGACTGTCTGCGTGAGCTCTGGAGTGTGCACGGACCGAGATATCTTTTCGGGGTGGCTGCAGCGCTCGAGGAGGGTGTGATTGAGCCGCCGAGCTCGGCACTGCAGAATCGACCTGAGCGTCTGTCGCTCACCATCCCATGTCCCCCTCAAAAGCTGGTCTCCTCACTCTTCCCTCATTTCCTCCATCCTCCTTCGCCCTGGCGTCCCTTACCGCGTCTTCTACGCCCCATTATCACCTATGGCCTCACGCCCATCACTGCCAGCTTCATCCTCGGACTTCTCCTTGCCCCCGTCCTCAGTCGCCCTAGCCTCTTCAGCGCACCTTGCAGACGAATTCAACCCCCTCATCCTGCGCTTCCGCCGGCCAAGCCTACTCGCACCCCCAAGAGCCTCTTTCTTCTCTGAAGGCCGTCTGCATAGCCCCCTGGTCAGCTCGTTCACCATACCCCTAGTGCGGCGGCACACTAGCAGCACTATAAGCGGCGAGGAGTCCGAGAGTGACAGGGAGAAGATGTCCACAGACAGCCCGTCGCCTTCAGTTGATTCAGGTGCAACGACACCCATTACCCCCTGTCTCCCAGAGAAATCATCCTTTACCGACAAGGATAAGTCTACTTCGAGCGTAGATAGCGATACTAGCATGAAGTCGGCCAGCAGTGATAGCAGCGCACCGGACACGGCGAACAGCTTATCAACGGTCAGACCAAGAACGCCGTCCACACCGCCGCGTCGCTCTGCGAACCCTGAGCGCGACGATGGCCGTGAAGCGACCCAGGACGGTCCCGCCCAGCGCAAGCTTCGGCGCCTCTCTCACCCGGTAAGTGATGGTGGCTCTGCGCGTCTGAACGCCAGTCTAAATCTGCTCGTCCCTCTCAGCCTAAAATGCCACGTATCCGTACTCTGGTCGCGGAGTCGCACACTGAGGAAAATGAAGTCAAGTCAGAGGCTCAGTTCCAGCGATTCGTCTCGTCTTTCTCGGAACATCCCACTATGCCGCGTACCCCGCGTGCCCTGTCTGATCGCGGCCGTTACCCCGAAGACGCTACGCTGGAGGAGCCTTCCCATGATGCGGATTCCAGCGACGAAGAAGATGAAGCAGAAGAACCTGCGTTCTCCTTCACTCACCCCCAGAGCGAGCCGATCAATATCTCGAAATCTGTGACGCCTGCGCAAAGTATCAATGGTGACGACGTCAGCTTATCTGAAAGTCCAGGCACTATGCCCATGGATATCGATATGGTATGTCGGTTGCTATCTGTGTATGACATGATTCTCACTCCGTAATCCAGCCATCCTCCGCGTCAGGCAGCCCCAAACTTACTGCTTGGAGATACACTCCGCCTCCAACCTCGTCTACCTCTGCTATTCGGAGTAACAAGCGAAAACGTAAGTGATTGTATGAAGCTCCTTTGTTACCGGGAACTCATTAGGTATTCGCTCAGTGGACGACCGATACGATCCTTATCCAACTTCGAACAAGCGGCGCGCGGTTTCACCCTCTGTATCATACCTTCGCGAAAACCACACTTCCTACTTTAGCCCTCGAACACCCACCGGATCTGGACGAATATCACTCCCGCATCCGATTGCGATCCCTGTTGCTCCCAGTTCTGGTGCATCTTCTCCAATCGTCCCTTCATCACTAGGAAACGGATCGCGGCCCGTCAGCTGGGGCCCCAATAGTGTATTGTCAAGTCCAACGCTTCGCGCTCAGATCGGTCTGGCCAGCCCGGTGCTTCGGCCCATGATGCGCCGACGGGAAGAAAGGGAAGTGGACGGCACGGGCGACGCCGTTGGCGGGCTGACTCTGGAATAAACTACTCTGGATTCGTCCTGGATATCTCGACGACATGCGGGCACATGGCATACGACTTTCACGATTCTCAACATCTTGCTTTCGCTTCTCCTTTCTCGTATCGGCTTTTTCTGTCCAGCATCTGCTTGCATCTAGCTCTCACGGTTCACATTTATCTGGCATCGCACTCATCTTGTTCATGTCCATGTACAGCATCGATTTGTATCACATCATCACCGTTCTGTTTATTTTTCTAGCTAACTGTCTCATGCAGAGTTGTATCATTACCAGGCATAGTCTAGCTTCCCCTATAGGTCGTATACGAGTATGGGCTTATAAGTAGAGGAATGTGGTAATGGTCTGTAGGGGTGGAGACCTCGAAGGTAATCTGTGGGTGCACAGGTTACCTGGATTACAATATATATCATCGTGAATCTTACCTCGACCCATGGGTAGAAGCACTTGCGACCGGTGCTTTCGAAGTAATCCTTGGTCCTGAATGTCACCTTGTAGAGCCCCGCTTGCAGCTGTCCCGCGCCACTCAGCTGCATGCAGCGACCGTCCTTGTCGGTCCGACTGCAACGAACCAGAAGTAAATAAGAGAACACTCGATCTTCATCTGAAGGCGGCATACCCTGTCGCATACGTATTGAGCTCGTTGGCATCCTCACTCACAGTCTGGACAAGAATATCGACGCCTTCCGCGGGCTTGCCTACCGAAGAGTCCAGCACTGTGACACCCGCTCTAAGCACGCTGTCACGACTGTCATCTCGCACTACATACCGTGCACAGTGATAGGCGTCTTCGACATCGTAGTCGTTGTGAGCGCACTCGGCGAAGACGAGTCGCAGCTCCGACGCAGCGCTATCGATGGTGTCCGGAAGCGCTTACATGCCGCTTGGGGAGTTCCGATCAAGGCGGGATTTCTACATATGGTCACACGTCGGGATCCGCGGCGGTAGCGCCGACTCAAGCGGGCGCAAACCGTTTGGTCCGCACGAAAAAGACACGGCAACTCACGTAAATTCTGCGGTGGATCAGCGGATGACATTGGGACTCGAGCGGATTATTCAAGATTTTCTACATGACTGTGCTTCGAATTCGTCCCGTTCATATCATCTGACGGTGTCATGCTAGTAACTCGTCCCTGCCGTTGTCGGACGACTATCCGTGGCGCGTTCTGGACAAGCGGCTGTACCGCCGACTATCGCCTCCAGTCCGCTCAGGGCTTACATTGGCGTCGCGTTTCTCGACGGCCGTTTCACCCGTCAACCGAACACTCGTATTTCAACTCTTCGCGACTCGAGGATCAACTCCTGGCAGACCGACACCATCGTGTTTCAACCGCCCGCTATGCATGGACCGCGGTTGATAATAGGTGTTGCTATCGATGCTCGGTAACACTCGAGAGGCGACGAAGTGTCATTGTGCCTCAGTCGCTCCCGAATCTGAAGATTGCCATGGCTGCGAGAAAGAGGCCTACCGGGTCTGAACCTGGGGTTCGTGATTGTAGAGAAGCTCAGCATGATTGCATCTCACATTTGCACGCATAATCTGCACTGTCATCATTATCTCATGACTGTATCTGACCTTGGCAAATACCTAATCACGGACCGTTCATCAAATACTCGATCTGTCGGCTGACAGTGAGGTATACGGTACTGTAGCGACCATACTGTACGGGGTTGTGCTAACGCAGTTATTATATAGCGGTATGGTATATCAGTAACGAGAGAGTGAGATATAACAAACACGAACCCACGGAGCTTGATAGAAACATCGATCATCTTTCTTCACTAACGCTATTGGGCATGATATTCTGGAGGTGCGATATGGTCGCTCGAACGCCCCGCCGGGTCGATCCTCTGGGCAATGAGCTCGATGATGTGATTGACATCTACGATCTGAGGCTGAGAAACAGGAGGAGTCTGCACAGTCTGTGGCGCAGTACTCGGCGGATCTGTGCTCCACAAGGTCTCGCCGTTGGCAGTGCCCGGGTCTGTACTCGCGGGCGGCGGTTGCACGCGGGCTGCTGCCATCTGCGCACGTTTGCCACTCGTCACCGGGGCAGTGTATGCGATCGGCTGCGGGGCGTTGGGGTCTACATCCATCCCCTTGTACCAAAGCTCTCCGCGTGTTGCGGGCGAGAAAGGGGCCGCCGTTTGCAGAGCTTCTGCTTCCTTGGCATGGGCAAGCCGCCGTCGCTGCCACCATATGAAGAGTCCAACCCCAAGGAGCAGTCCGGCAGAGACGCCTACTATGGGTCCTACGATGGCGCCGACGTTGGTCTTTGTGCGGGTATTGGTGGAAGCTGGCAAAGATGATGGCGACCCCGATGCAGCTGCTCCACCGCTGGCAGAGCTGCTACTAGTTGCCGAAGATGGGCTAATATACACGTTCATTTATTGTTCTTTCGATTGACAAAGACGCAACTTACCTGGATGCGAGATCCGTACTGTTTGGCATCCACACGGTGAAATAGTTGAGAGTCATCTGGTAGTAATTTTGATTCCCAGTATTCGTAAGCGTGACTTGGTACGTCTCGCTTGGTATGAGGGTTTGATAGAACAGGACAGCATCGCCGATTAACCAGTACGTGCTGGAGTTGTATGCAATTGACTCGCCGCTGAGTGACTATACCGAAGTTGTCCGTGTTAGTCACAGTAGTTTGGTCGCCGCTACTAGACGTTAGTTACTTACAACATTGTATGTCCAATGGCCCCAATTCCTGTTTGCATTAATAGCCACCGCAACGGCACCAGAGACGTTCAGGGAGACAGAAGCTTCTGGATCACTTGTTATGGCGTATTTCGCTGGAGCAGCCTTGCTTGGGATCTGGGAGTCAAAAGTCGTATTCCAGATCCCGCTATACTGCAACGCAGTGTTGTTTGTATTGTCGATGTGCACAGGAACCAGGCCGTCGATACTAGAGATCATTCAGATGTTGGACGTGTATGGCGGACTGACTGTCAGAAAAAAGTCGTACTTTTGGTTGATGGTGTTAGTGAATGTGATTTGGTCAAGCCCAAGCATCGAGTCGGCGGTGTTTGTAGATAACAGCGTTAAGTTAACGGTGTGTGTCGTAGACTGGAGTCCTTCTTGTGCGAACAAAAGTCCAACTGAAGATTGATTCAATGTCCCAGCAATAGGTGTGCTATCCAGAGTGACCATATACGAGCAATTCGCAGACCCGTAAACGTATACAGCAGAACCTAGGAGAATTTTAGTGGTATCGAACGGACGAGTACAGACAGCAATCACCTTCGAAATATAAGACCACATTCGCGCCAGGCATAGACGTGTAGTGAATCGATGTCCCCTCAGAGTCATCCCCAGGAGTCTTGATGAAATTACCCGGATAGTCCGAGTACCAAGGCATCCATCCACCACTCAAGGACGCCCCATCGGCTGGCAGATGTGTTAGCCACCCAACAGCTATATTATGACCAGGTCACTCACAGAATGGCGAATAACTTAGGATGGAACTAGAATCATCGATAGTCGTATTCCACGAATACATGGCCCGTTGGCAAGCTGGATCACCAGGGGGGAAAGAAGAGCAACGGTTTCCCGACATATTGTGAAACCCTTATGTAGACTGGGGAAGATAGCATCTCCGAACAATCAAAGCATCAAAGTTGATGTTCGGCAGTGAAGGAATGCTAGTCTGGTGCATCCCATGACTACGTAGAAAGTTTGTGTCTTTGAGCATCCCGAGCGCATCTAGTTCAATGGAGAGGCTGTCCCGGTAGGTTCGGCATTGCGATGTAGATAGTGATGTGCCTGTGTCAGTAGTGTTACATGTACCAATCTCATGCATTTTATCAGGCGTTGAGGCACATTCGCAGGTTTGAAGAGTACCCAGCCTGCCCGCTTGAGCGCCGTACCTCGGCTTCGGACAGTCGTGGAAAGTTTGTTCTGATCCTTGAAGCTTAGACTACGAGATAGTGAGTTCATAAAGATAAAACGTACCATAAGCCCGTAAGTGTTATCCGAAGGCTTTTTCTGAAGCATTCAGAGAATCGACATCATAATACGCTGTTAACATCACGCGTAAATGTCTCGATATCTGTTGAACAATGGTTTAGCGTGAAAACTTGCAATCTCATATGATGAAAGACAGAAACTTTTGTCGAGCATAGTACAGTCGATTGGTTAGACATGAAGAACGGTCGTGAAAGTACCCGGGTAATCATGATGGTCAAGTGCAAGTTGTGGGCGAACTGTTCGCGAAAGACGCTCCGAGAGCACTGACGGGCCATTTGTGCGCTCATTGCCACATCGCAGAACATACCATAAGCAGCGATAGGCGTCTTCGACATCGCGGTCGTTGTGGGCGCACTCAGCGGAGACGAGTCGCAGCTCCGAGTCTCCGACGCAACGCTATCGATGGCGCTCGGAAGCGCCCTCATGCCGCTTGGAGAATTCCGATCAAGGCGGGATTTCTACTTTGGGGCACATGTCGGGATCCGCAGCGGTAGCGGCGGGTCTGAACCTGGGATTTACCATTCTGATTATAGTCAAAGTAATCAGCTCACAACTGAACATACGACCTGGGGAATGATTGCCCCCTGGATGCGCCTTGCGTTGACGAGTGCTTGATCACGCATAACCCATCCAGCGCGTGATTTGGTAAACGACAGTGGGATTTTGTCTAGATATACAGCATTGCCGGTTTACTGTACACCATGGTAGTGGTTAATATTATGTAAAGTAAAGGTACTTATAAACGAGAGTGAGACTTAACAAGCACGAACCCACGGGGCACAATATCACAAGAACATCATTCATGGTTGCCTTCGCGAACACTACTGGACATGGTACTCTGGCGGTGCGATATCATCGTTCGACCGTCCCGCCGGGTCGATCCTCTGCGCAATAAGCTCAATGATGTGATTGACATCTACGATCTGAGGCTGAGTAACCGAAGGAGGCTGCTGTACGACGGTCTGCGGCGCAGTGCTCGGCGGGTTCGTGCTCCACAAGGTCTCGCCATTCGCACTGCCCGGGTTTGTGCTCTCAGGCGGCGGGGGCTGCAGTACGCGGGCTTGCACCATCTGCGCACGTTTTCCACTGCTCACTGGGGCAGTGTAGGTGATCGGCTGCGGCGCGCCAGGGCCTATTTCCACCCCGTTATACCAGAGCTCTCCGCGAGCTGCGGGCGCGAAAGGGGCGGATGTCTCCAAGACTTCTGCTTCCTTGGACAGGGCGAGGCGCCGCCGCTGCCACCACATGAAGAAACCGACCGCGAGGAGTAGTGCGGCAGAGATGCCCACTATGGGTCCTACGATGGCGGCGACGTTGGTCTTAGTGCGAGTGTTCGTGGAACCTGGTAAAGAAGATGACGAGCCCGATGCGGTTGGCCCACTACTAGTTGAACTGCTACTAGTTGGCGAAGACGGGCTAACATGCACATTAATCTCGTTGTTCTTTCAGTGAGGGCATGTGACGTACCTGGCCGCGAGATCCGTAGTATTGGGCATCCAAACAGTGAAATAATTGAGAGTCATCTGGAAGTAATCTTGATTTCCAGTATTTGTGAGCGTCACCTGGTACGTCTCGCTTGGAGTGAGGGTTTGGTAAAACAGGACGGTATCGCCGATCAACCAGTACGTGCTGGAATTGTATGCCATTGACTCGCCGCCGAGTGACTAAACACAGTTGATAGAGTCGATCATGGTAGCTCGAATACAATTCGACGTCCGTTACTCACCACATTATATGTCCAATGACCCCAATTCCGGTTTGCATTAATAGCCACCGCAACGGCACCAGAGACGTTCAGGGAGACAGAAGCTTCTGGATCACTTGTTATGGCGTATTTCGCTGGCGCAGCCTTGCTTGGGATCTGTGAGTCAAAGGCGGTTTTCCAGGTTCCACTATACTGCAACGCCGTGTCGTTCGTATTGTCGATGTGTACAGGAACGAGCCCATCGATACTAGTTCATTCGGATGTTAGATGTATACGTTGACAGGCGGGCAAAAACGTATCGTACTTTTGGTTGATTGTGTTAGTGAACGTGATTTGATCGAGCCCAAGCATTGAATTGGGGGTATCCGTCGACAAGACTGTCAGATTGACAGTATGCGTCGTAGACTGAAGTCCTTCTTGAGCGAACAAGAGTCCGACTGAGGATGAATTCAGTGTCCCGGTAACAGGTGTGCTATCCAGAGTGACCATATACGAGCAGTTCGCAGATCCGTACACGTATACGGCTGAACCTAAACGAAGTTAAGCGGTTTAGCTCGGTCGGAAGACGTGCTGGCAATGCAATTACCTTCGAACTGCAAAACCACATTCGCGCCGGGCAAAGAAGTGTAATGAATGGATGTCCCCTCAGAGTCGTCTCCAGGAGTCTTAATGAAATTACCCGGATAGTCCGAGTACCAGGGCATCCATCCGCCACTCAAGGACGCCCCGTCAGCTGGAGAATATGTTAACCATGCAACAGTGATCTTCTAAGTGAGGTACTCACAGAACGGCGAATAACTTAGGATAGAACTTGAATCATCGATGGTCGTATTCCACGAATACATGGCCCGCTGGCAAGCCGGGTCACCAAGGGGGAAAAGAAGCAGCAGTTTTCCAACATACTGTGAAACCCTTATGTAGTCTGGCGGTGACAGGGCCGCCGAACAATCAAAACATCGGACTTGATGCTCGGCAACGAAGGAACGCTAGTTTAATGCGCCCCATGACTACGAAGACAGTTCGCGTCTCCGAGTGCATATAGTGTCATAGTAGGTTCGACGTCGTGCGACGTGGACAGTGATGTGCCTCTGCAAAAAGCGCTGCATTCGCCAGTCTCATGAGAAGTTATGTGAGGCGTTGAAGCATATTCGCAAGCTGAGGCCCCAGGATATCCGTTCTGCCCGCGTTCGCGTCGCATTTCGGCTTCGGACAGCTGTGGAAAGCGTGTTCTGATCCCGAGACTTGAATAATTGAGCGTTGAAGTAATGAAAATGAAGCGTTCATTGATCCCGTAATTGCTATCTGGGGGTTTGTTCTGTGGCTCCCGGAAAATCGTCATCAGAACACGCTGTCAACATCGCGGATAGACCTCTCGATATCTGTTGGACGATGGCTTGGCGCGAGAACGAGAAATCTTCACCGGTGGAATCCAGGGACGCTTATCTGCCACGGCTCAGTCGTTTGGCGAACATGCAGAGCGGTCGTGAAGATACCCGAGCAATCATGATGGTCAACGTACAAGTTCAAGTTGCAGGACGCTCAAGCCTCGCTCGCGCCGACGCGCCCTTTCGGCGCTCACTAAAACAAGCGCTGTATGTGGCGCATCAATAAACGGTGATGTCCGAAGTCGCGTCTAGAGACGCTGTCAGTGGATTATAACCTGCAGCTACGCTTTCCTCGAGATGGTTACCCTTTCTCCTCTTCTCCTCGAAGCCTCTCCCAATACTTGCGATTGTAGCTGACGCTTCATGCCCGCAATCGAACGATTTCTATCATGCGTGATGATAAAGCGCCCGCGATCGTTAATGTGGTACGCCCAGAACATAGACATCTCAACATCATCCAGTCTGATGCTATCTTAACAGATATTCAGATTGACTGAAACGCTACAAGCCTTATACGAGCTATGATTGAGCCTATGGCACGCATATATGTAGTGTGAGACGCATGAAGTAACTGGTTTCGAACGATCCACGTCCGACAGTGGTGAGCAGCTACAATAACGCTATTGACTGCTATCATCGCTGAACAACGATGTCTATTGGTACATCAGGAGTGGCATGACGATATGTTTCCGTTCCCGGAAGCACAAAAGCGTAGGTATGGGTGTATTGTATATCGATCTGTGTGATGGACGGAGGCGGTGTCCTCGGAACAGTCGCGAGTGCCTTTGGTTTAGTGATTACAATGTCAGGTACGCGCTTCATGACAATGATGAGGCTCGACATTGACGCATTTGCAGCCTACCTACTACAAGACGCGTTCGCGGTTCCGCGAGCCGTGGAAAGGTTGACCACTACGACTTGCGGGTCACCGTCATAGCCATGGTCATCAGGTTCCACTGTACGTCGAAGAATTGGCTACTGGTGGCATCGTCAGATCATTGGATGGACTGACAAGCGGTGCTTGCACCGAGGCCGTCAGATCTCAAACACACCCATTTGAGATATTTCCTACACAAGATTCTCTTGTGCCGCGCAAAGCCTTCTTGGCTACAGCCGGGCGGTGCGGCTGCGCGAAGCTGACAAGAAAAAGACGGTGCGTGTACCGCGGTTCGGTCAATGCAGGCAAATCTGGCTGACGACGTGGCCAAGAATGTACGAAGCGCATGGGATGATGATGTTATGCGCAGTGAGGGGTATTTTGGAGCGAGGTGCACAGTCGCGGACGAGCGGACGTACTGTGGCCGAGCCGTCGGACATCGAGAAGGCACTGCTGGGCGAAGGACATGCCGACCGTGCCGTCGGTCCCTCGGCGTGCGTTTCGCCGTTCTTGGAAGGTCAGCCGCCGGTCGCAGTCGAAAAAGCGCCGTATCTCGGTCGGCATCTGCACGGCATCCGTGGTCGCGCTGAAAGAATTTGGGCGGCGGCCGGAGGGGCGCCATCCGCAGTCATCCTCAGCCTCCCGCAGTTATATTTCGCAAGTGTTCATGTCGCCTTTCTCCTCCTCCCACTCTCCCCGTTTATCATTATGATTGTCCATTCGCCGTCCTCGCTGCCCGTCACATTGCTCTCGCTCGTCGTCTCTCTTGCATCATGTCCGCTCATCGATGCCAGGGCTGCGCCCTCACCGGCTGCGTTGGGTCAATCGGTCCCCATGTTACGCCGGTCCACGCAGAGATTCAGTAGTCTCGAGGAACTGGGTTCCTGGGCTGAAAACAACAAATTGCGTACAGAGGCGAAGTATGGCATGAACAGCCGTAGATCCAAACGCGCTTCAGGCATGAACTTGTGCGTAGATTGCTCGTACTCTGTGTGGATACATATTAATGCATCTTGTCAGGCTCACAAACTTGGGCGCTGACTCTACGTGAGTTCTTGTGGTCTTCATGAGTGTTATGGTCTTAATGGCGATGGATATTTAGCTATTTCGGTTCGGTAGCCGTTGGTACGCCCCCGGTAGCATTTGATGTCATTTTGGATACTGGTTCTTCGTAAGTCTCATTGTTCACTCAGTAAGGTGCATGTACTCAAATCAACTTTCAGCGATCTGTGGCTGGCCACAGGAGACGGAGAGACGACTACAAGAGCGACCCGAGGCATCTCTCTCTACGAGCCGTCATGTACGTCATAGCCTTCGTTACCCCGCTAGCGCTTGACTGAGACATTTTTGCAGCTTCATCTTCGTTTACTGACATAGGACAGGAATTCAAGATTGTCTACGGGTCCGGGTCGGCAGAGGGCGTTCTTGGCAGTGACAAGGTCCAGTTCGCTGGTTTCGAAGTCAATCAAACATTTGGTGCGTTGTATCCTTGATGTCCATATACTGGACGCTAATTTATCGAATGAAGGTCTCGTCAATTCCACTACGTCACAGCTCCTAACTAGCCCGCTTTCCGGGTTAATGGGCTTGGCCTTCCAGAGTATTGCCGCATCTGGTGCAACGCCGTTTTGGCAGTCCTTGGCCGAGACCAGTGGAACCCTTGACAGTTCGTTGTTTGCGTTCCAGCTTACAAGGTTTACCAATGCCTCGAATGTGAACAATCTGGAGCCGGGAGGGACGTTCACTCTGGGAGCAGTCAACAACACCCTTTTCACTGGCTCCATTGATTACCAGGACATCCCGGACGGTGCCCCTGGATATTGGATACAAGAACTTTCATGTAAGTGGCCTCACACTGTTCCCAAGACAGCTGGTCCTAACGGCGTTCAAAGCTATGACCGTCAACGGACAATCTATCTCGCTGCCGTCTGGATCAGATGCTTGGGCTGCCATTGACACCGGTACCACCGGTGTTGGTTGCCCCTCTGATGTGCTTGCTTCCATCTTCTCTGCCATTCCCGGCAGCGCGAAAGGAACTGGACAGCTCAACGGCTACTACACCTTCCGTGAGTGGTTGTTTCACCTAAATCTCTTATGGCATGCTGATGATCTCCACAGCCTGTTCAACCGCCGTCACTGTGGAAGTGAAGTGGGGTTCGAGCAGTAATTCCTGGGCTATCTCCCCTGCAGATTTCATTCTTCAGCAGACGGACCAAGACACGTGCGTCGGCACGTTCTTCGAGGTCGACAGTTCCGGAACGACTGCTCCCGCCTTCATTTTCGGCGACACATTCCTTGTGAGTACATTCTTGGCTCGATCAACATTGCAAATCGCTAAGCACGCAATGTAATAGAAAAACGTCTATTCTGTCTACCGGTCAAGTCCAGGTCCGTCTGTGGGCTTCGCAGCGCTCTCCTCAACGTCCACCGACATGAACGGCGTGAACGGACCGGTCCCATCCGCCTCTGTCGGCTCCGCGGTTGTTGTGTCGCCCACATCGACGAGCAGCACCAACAGCGGCTCCTCGCCATCGTCCAGCGGTGCTGGTCGCTCGACAGCGCTTGCACCAACCGCTGTCCTGTTGTCTGTACTCATGGGAGTCGTCACTGTATGGGCATGAACGTGCTCATGGGAGTCGTCACTGTATGGGCATGAACCAGACCGTGATTGACTCTGCTCGTCCCCGATTTACGACCGTAATGTAGTAATGCTCTCTTGGACAGTGCTGTTGGCTGTGCTTTCTTGTGTCGAACACTTCATGTTGTAGAATAGGCATCCATTTAGTTATATACCTCATTGTCAACGTGCTAGATCACTCTAAACACCTATTAACGTTCGGAATTCGCATTGCCGTCCGCCGTGCCACTTTCTTGATTCTCGTGGGTACTCTGCACGCCATGGCATACCGACTGTTACTTCTTGCTTCGAATTTCACAACGCCGGCACCAATCACTCCGTTCTTGCGCCTCATACCGAGCTCAAGCCAGGTAAACATTCACTTGGACGCGTGACACTGGTCGCACCAGAGCGATGGCCAACTGCTCCTCATAGATTGATTGGAGGCTAAGATAAACAGAAGACTAACAGATTGCAGCCGATGCGCACACCTCCGGTTCAACGTAGACGATTGCCTCTCCGCTCTTGGTCTTACTGGTCCAGTCATGACACGAGGTAAACGGGTGTGTACTGAATGCAAGAGGTGTATTCCCACTGGAAAACATGGTTCTGAGGAGTGACTATTCCTCACGAAGATGATATTCAAATCACAGCTACTTTGGTACGTCGTGGTTGAAAGCAGCGCGACAGTAAACGTCGCGGAATCGATTTCGCATGGTCATCTCTGCCTTGTAACCAGTGCGCACACCCCTTGTTAATCGTATATGATTGCCTCTCCGTTCTCAATCTTGCTGTACCAGTCATAGCGCGTGGACAGTTCATGCGGCACAAGGTAAACGGGTGTGTCTTGTATGCAAGATGTGTGTTCCCACTGTAAAACATGATTCTCAGGATCCGTCAACCTGTGGCTACTAGCTGCATTAGTTGGGAAATATTGACTGATATTGCAAAGTACGCACATCAGAGTGATATGTTCGATAACGTCAAACCACCTAGTAGAGTTTTGTTCTTCCGACGGACACACACCACAACGCCAGGTCATGGTATCGCCATACACCTGTTCAGCCCGCCGCATCGCGGCCTTCTCCGCTGTATACGATGCTAGGCATTCTCCTTCGGAGGCTTGAACCCAACCAGAGAACCCAACGCAAGCGTAGTACGAGGACCTATAATTAAGCTACAGAAACCATTTAGACCGATGGACGCGAGAGAAAAGGCTAGACCCGCTCACCGCTGCACGCCAGTTCATAATGCATCGCGCCCCGTCCATGTGCAAGGATGAACATGTCAGTCTAGTTGAGACAGCACTGTCCAGATAGGCTGCAGAGACGAACGGATCGAGCTCATATACGTCGAGCATCCCTTTGACGAGATGTGCGGTAGTCTGCAGCTTGTTCCAACTTCGCTTGGGCCCCATCGGCTGCTGCTCATAACGATGCAATGCTTGCAGATATTGATCTTCATGTCCATTCACATTGCAATCGTCGCAGAAGGGATTCCAATGGCATCTATGGGCGAGGGCGTCTGGGTACGGGATATTCAGTTTGCATTGAGAGCAACGCCAGATCGCTCCGATGGCAAGTGAAAGGAGATCTCTAGTACCAGGTTCGGGAACATAAACAGCCTTCCGGACTGCGTTGCGGAGCTGAGTTGAAACTTCTTCAATCCACAGAGCGTTCCAGCCGGCTAGCAACGGTCGGATACTCTCGAACTCTATGACAGGGAGAGGCTTGTCGTGTGATACGTCGAGAAGTACTCGCACTTCCGGCTTCAAAGCGACGTACTCTAGGGGAGCAAATATCCGGCTTGATGGTGCCTCATCTTGCAACAGATCATTCAACTTGCGAAATTGTATCCTGAGAGCGTTTGCCTTGACTATAGCGAGTCGCTCTCTCTTGTGATTCTCTAGGAATGCCACTATTCCGGGCTTGATCTTACTCCAAACTGCAACGGAGATAAGCGAACGTAAACAAGTGAGTAGCCGGCGCGCTTACTGCGATCGTTCAGAGGCGTAGGCTGCTTTACCGCCCCCAGAGCCCGGAACACTTTCTTTTGACCATAGGACAGAAGCATGTACTCGTCGTACCATCCAATTTCCTTTAGATTGTCTAATATACTGGAATGACGTCCGTTATATCCTGAGACAGATGGATGACTGGATGAAAGTGGTACCTCTGAATACGAGTTTTATATGCAATTTGCCTCTGTTCCGATCGAGCTTCCCGCCAATTAGAATACCAGTTAGAACACGACAAAGTGTGCTGTGGTGTGTGAGGTCAGTTTCTTGAAATTTCAGAGAGAAATGATCATTCAGCCTTACCACGTCTTTCTCTGTATGGGCAGCCACGAACGCTTCTCTTCGTTCCTGTGGCACATCTTCCCATTTGACACGGAATTCGTCCACATAAGAATCCGTTACAATACGCGCTTTGTGTCGGTCGAAGACGGCGAGTTCTGCATTAACATGAACAATAGTCTGATCCCGTACTATATGCATGGAAGAAATTCTGAAATACCTTCAAATCCGCGGATGGGCGTACTGAGAACGCTAACCAAGTCTGTGCTATTGGGTAATCCAAGAGAAGAGCAGAACATAATCTTATTTTTGAACCCAATTGCGCTGCTGAAGCACCGGTGAGCCAAGAGTTGTCTGCGGTAAGCAAAATAAATACCTTAAAGTGCATTTCTTGCATGCGCGCTCGCGTAGATGCCAATCCACGTTGAATATAGAGGGTCGGGCGCATATCTGTGCAACCTCATGTCCTCAAGTAACCGGGGACGAAGGAAAATGGCCAGTTCTCACATGACAGTGATTTGAGAATATCAGGTTAGCGTATTGTGGTTCGGTCAAGTCTTCGGGACAATCTGGCAATCCCTCCACATTCTTACGCGCTGCCTTCCATATGATAGTCGAATTCTTGTTCATCAAAAACGATCGAATGTCCTTGTTGGTTCGAGACAGCCGTAGCAAGTCTGCAGGCTCCAGCTCCGAGAATATCTGGACAGATTCTCGTCAAGTATAGATGAGAGAGTCGATGATGAACAGACTGACTGCGAACAGCACATCCCACGGCATAGACGGAAGGCCCTGAAGTTTGCCTCGGCGGCCACGAAGACGCTTGCCACTCATGGCATCACTCGTTGGAGCCGACGAGCTTCTTTCGTACGTTCCACCCCACGTCGTGTTCTTTGCCTCTTGAGGCATTGGAACGGTGGTGGCCGCGGGCGCACACGCAGGAGGTCGGGATGAACGAGGTAGCGGAGTAAGATGAGAGCGCAGCTCGCCATGTGCCAAGCATCTGTTTATTAGGTTTCTCTATATTGAATTGATCAATGATCGTTGTTCCGACCTGGCCGTCGTAATTTATTCGAATAAAATACTATCGATGAGACAGTCAGCACAGTAGAGATACAGGCACGACATACGAAGACCAAGAGATAAACTACATCGCATACTCCCTTCTACTGCTCAGCCTTATCCTCGTCATCCTCCGAATTGGCCTTCACAAAGGCATACAATTTTCTTCGATTCGCATCCCGCGTGGTTTCTTGGCTAGCAGTTTCGAATACCTGATTGAGCACAGATCGCTTCAAGTTTGGCTGAGGAAGAGGTCCACTTTTGGGCGCATCAGCGCAGGAGTTATGGAGGATATTGTTATATGATGGATGAGAGAGACGCATCCGCTTCGGGCTCCTTTCTTCGTCTTCGTCTTCATCCTCAAACTGACCATCATGTTCTGAGAGTACAGATAGCAGTGAATCAAGGAAGGCGCTCTGAATACGGGTGTACGTCGCGTTCGTCGGTGTTCGCGCCATTGTGTCGTACAAAGGTTGAAGAAGCATTGACAACGGAGCAGGGAGGGGATCTTCAACTGGCGACGTATCGTAGGCCTTGTCGAGTTCTTCAAGGTATATGTCTGCTATGTGGCAAGTGAGACTTGATGGGACACGCATGTCTCCAGGGCTTTGGTGATGTTGAGAAGACAAGTTGTATTGAAACAGAAAACAACGCACCACAACGGACAACCAGGGCCAGTTATAATGGAATTATACTCTGCTATCGCAGCCTCGTCCCATTGCGCGCGCATGAGTAGCCGGAACGTGGCATTGACGAAACGGCGAATCAACATGTAGTACTTGTCCATCCTAGATTGTTGATTAATAGCTCATCAACACTTCGCATCATGGAAGGCGTACCGTAATCGATCAATGCCACTCCATTCACGAGAAATCGCTTCCCAGAATCCACGCAGAAATGCTAACGATGATGCCATGTTCGGTATCGCTAGTAGGATATTTGCAATGTCCGTCGCTAACGCCTGTTGTACTAGTGGTTTATCGGACATCCAGAAGCCTGATCCGTATTGTCAAAACATGTCAAAGTGCCCTCGCTCAGGGACTCACAATAAAATATACCCTTCCATAGCTTCGCCATCTCGGATTGAGGAAGTACATCGCGTGAAGGATCGGACAGGAATACTGTCAAGCTTTTTACCGCTTTGTCTCTGGTTTTCTTATCTGGCTACAGCACATTAGTATAGAATGAGGAAATCCATATAAGACGTACCGGTAGATGCTAGGTATTTCCCAAGTGGTGGGATGTCTGTGGACGCAGAGGAAGTCGCCATGGTCGTTGAGTGCGAACTTGAAGATTTCTAGCGCCCGTGCTCGCAACCTCGGCGCCACATGTCATCAATTTGATGCATACCGCGTCGCGTTCGTTCTTGAACTTAACCTTCGTAATTTGTCCGCTCATGTCACCAGCATCTCATGCATTGTATTAGTCACAAAGCAGTACCAGGCTTTCCAGCAGACTATGATAACGGGCAGCTTTGAGTTCAAGTATCAGCATCACTTCTAGTTAGAACTACGTTTACACCACAGAGACATGCACGCTTGCACTTTCTGCTTGCAAACATTCTGACATTGATGGTGAGTTGGCCTTTCGCTCTGCCTTATGCACGGACGCGTTTATGTTAACGAAAACCTTAGCAGATTATCCAGGAAATGTGTTGCTCATATGACACTTGAGCACCGACGCATGCGTTTGCTTTTTCATTAATCTATACGCCTGACTTGACGGGCAGTTGGCCCCAAGTCATGGATTTGCCTTGATACGACTTATTAAGTCGATAATTCTGTGCCATTTTTGTCTCCGCGAAGAGGAACGCAGCTTTGGTGCTTTCCAGCTGAGCTGACCTTTCTCCACGTCCTGTCTTGCGTACATTGATTGATTCTAATGCTAGTGATGCTTCCAGAACGCTGCATTTGCTAGTCATGAGCTCCCATTCGAGTCGTGTTTAATTCAGCGGACACCTTCTTCATCGCACCTGCGATAATCTAGACCCCTTCTCAACGACGTGGAGAACACTGACGGCGTCTCAAAAATTGCCGCTGTCTTGAATAGACAGATTCTATCGAGAATTGGGCCACCTTCTAATCCGATGGATGGCTTGATCTAAGCCGACATGCCCTCAAAGTACGCTTCCTTACGACCGCCTGCAGCCCCAAGATATCCCAGCTCAAGCAGTCGACGGTTCTTATCTCTAAATCACCTCCGAACCTCCGTCTCCGTCATGCTTAAGTCTGGCGTCCGGGATGAAGTTCTAGAGACTCTGCTCATTATCTTCACAACCTGGTTCGTGCTTCTTTCTCTGATCTTCCCTGTCGTCTTACGCTTGTCTAGACATGTGCTTGCACTGGAATTTCTGGATGAGGAGCTTCAACGAGCCCAGTCATGCAACCCGAATGTCATACTCTGAGAAAAGACAACATGCCGAGTAAGCAGTGATAACGGGCGAGTCAACGTTACGACAGTCCTTGTTGTGAAGAGATAACCCAGATAAACATGTCAGCAGTGTATGTCGAACAATGACGTGAGAACTAGGGTGTATTCGTGAGTGTTCGTTGGCTGATGATCTAGCTGAACACCACCATGCGCTCTCTCAACCGCCCCATGTAACGGGGTTTAATAGATGTCAGCGTCTAAAGATCGTTTGCCGAGAGATTGTGGGTATTCAGGGCTTACTGTAGCTTCGCATTGTGCAGTAAGTGGTCATGAGAACTCTTGATTCTGCGCTTCTCTCTCACCGTGGTCTAACATAGTTTTTCCGAGAAGGGCTTATATATCGGCTTCCAACATAGGTCTGATCTACCTCAGGCTGCTTCACGTAGTGCTCTCGGCCTATCTATCAGGATGCAGGTATCTCAGGACATGGCTCAAACCTCTTTTGTGTTACTGAAAGCTCAAGACGACCTCACGAATGGGTCCCCTATTAAACAAGCAGAGAAGTCTCTTCATGTCGAAGCAAGTGACACTGAGCTTCTTTCCCCCTCTCTCCGACCCGTTGCGGAGAAGAACCTGGTCAAGACACTTGATTTGCGGCTCTTACCGATGTTGGTTCTAATATACATACTGAGCTACATCGATGTGAGTGCTGTTCACGAAATATGGGAATACTGAGCTCCATCTTTCGTCAAAGCGGTCTGCTGTCACCGCGGCGCGTCTGGGAGGACTCGAAAGCGACCTTGGCATCAACGGTAAACAACAATAATCTGTATGCTCATATTCTCACTTTGGCCCACAGACATCCAATATTCTACGGTTCTTGCAGTACTCTATGCGTCGTATTGTCCTGCTCAGATCCCGTCTAACATGATCCTAAACCGTATTGCAAGGTGGGTCGTACATGCATGCTCAGAGACTGAATGCTGACGATAAAGCGAGACCTTCGTGGTACATTCCAATTTGTGTGATACTTTGGGGCCTAATCGGTGCTCTCACTGGGGTGGGTTTCGAGTCAGTCGTCTCTTTTTTCGAAGTACTGTACTGACGGCGGTCTTGGCGCTCAGGTGGCTCGCAATTATACTGGCATTCTTGTTGCTCGTGTCTTGATAGCCATCCCAGAGGTGCGTATCTCGTTCCTCTACGTCTGCTCTTTAACTAAGTCTGATTAGGCAACATTTGTTCCCGGCGCGATGTATCTGCTTTCGAGATGGTATACACGAAAGGTAGGCACTGAGCCTCTGTCTACCCGCACTTAAATAGTTTGCCAGCAGGAATTGGCTCTGAGATCAGCTATCCTATTTAGCGGCCTCATGATGTCCAACGCATTTGGTAGTGTAAGCTGCTCTACTGATATAATCCGCTTATCTTGACAATCTCTTCCAGCTCATAGCTGCTGGCATCTTGTCCAATATGGAGGGCAAACTGGGAGTTAGAGGGTGGAAATGGTATGGTGCATCTAAGGCTTTACTGACATGGCTGAACTATGTCCTTTCAGGCTCTTCTACATTGAGGTCCGTCTCTCGACTCTCGCCATGAGGTTAGATCATGGGATCCATATTTTCTTAGGGCGGATTTACGATCTGCGTCGGAATCCTTGCTATGTGCGGGATAACGCTTTTGTTTACGTTCTGTGATGCTTACTTCTATTCTTATGGAAGCTGGCTCTTGCCCGACTATGTGAGTTTATATCTTCGGTGACTCAGCCCACTTCACATATAACTGCCATCCAGCCTCACAACACTCATTGGCTCTCTCCGGCACAAAGGCGACTAGCGCAAGTACGGCTTACCGAAGATATAGGCGAAGCTGACGAAGACGCTGCAGATGAATCGTTAGAGCTCTCTTCGTTGTGCACAATTATTGATCGCTCATGTTGCTGCAGATCTTTAGACGGGCTGAAGCTAGCGTTGAAAGATCCGAAGGTCTGGACCTTTGCCCTCAAGACCTTCTCCCTCCTCCTTAGTTTCAGCTTCGTCAACTTCTTCCCTACGTGAGTAACATGCGTTATCATGCTAATACGACCAGAATTATTTATGTGTACTCTATGTTAGTCTTACATCGACTCTCGGTTTCTCAACAACAATCAGTCTCCTCCTAGCAGCGTGAGCAGTTATTTGCTGTTTGTTTTGATATGGCTGCTACATGATGGCACAGTCCTCCATGGGTATTCGCCACTGTCCTATGTTGTGCCGTTGCTTGGCACATGGGTATGCTAAGCCTATGAAACCGTTAATCTGACCTTTGCTGATATTCACTAGGTCGATCCGGCGAACGCTTCTTTCACATCGTTCTCCCTTGGTGTGCAACCATCGTCGGCTATATCATATGCTTGTCAACCCCTTCCGTGAGCGGGCGATATGTTGGTCTGTTTTTAATGTCAAGTGGATATGGCGGTACGCATTGGTATATTTTTGGAAGGTCCGAGAGGAAACGAGTTCATAAAACGTTGCTAGGAATCGCATTAACCACTGTTTGGGTATCCAACTCAATCCCGAGGCCGCCGTCGAAACGCGCCGCAAGTATCGCTATTGTTGATAGGATCGGGAACTTAGGTACTTTGTATGTCGAGCGTGAACCTTCAAACATTATTGTCGATGACTGACCTTTTTATCCGTTCAATGCCGCGTATAGAATCGGATCCTATGTTTGGAAAGCGCAGTGGGGTCCAACCTATCATCGGTCGATGGCCGTTGGCGTAGCATCCATGTCTTTCAGCATTGTGCTGGCACTAGGTAGGTTCTCCGTCTCATCTGCCCTTGATAATATCAATCTCTATGCCTGCAGTCGTAAGAGTAATTTTGATGGCTCTGAACAAGAAGCTGGCGCAAGATCGGTCAAACGATCTGTCCTTGGGCGAGCGACGGCGTATTGAAAGTGCCGCGAAGCTGGAGGGGCGAACGACGCAGGAGGTCCTCGAGCGCAAGAAGGTGTTTAGATACTTGTACTAGTGGATCCCGATCATGTCTGTAGCGTACGAGACACGGGTGTAGGCAACAAATGGGTGACACGAGGGGTGCTCAGCATGCTGGCCTGATCGTGTATAGTCCTTGCTGCCACTTGCTACAACCTCGAAGATATATACAAAACGTTCTAGCGGATTCAGACTTTCATAGCCCGGCACACAGATATGTTTCGCGCGAGGAAGCGAAATAGTGATATGTAGCGTGAAAATAGTGTGCAATAGAAGTACAGTTGGTGAAGGCGAAAGAAAAACTATTGTGATACAGTATCCATACGTCGAAACGTTAACTCCCCAGGCAATGCAAGGTACAGAAGTCTATGCCGCTCCGGCTGCTGCTGGCGACGAGTGCGCGAGCTCGTAGGCGTGGGCGAAGCGGGCCCTGCCAATGTAGCCTTTTGGGATTGCAGACTTCAGCTCGGTCGCAATCGAGCTACGAATACCAATCAACAAAAGGATCTAAGGCATGCAGTAAACATACAACAAACCTTGGCTCGCGCCACTGTTGGTAAACGAAGGTCCACATCGCGGTCTGAAGGGTGCCGAAAAGGAGGAGGCTCTGGAAGCGGCAGCGGCCTTCAGAAAAACGCGTTCGAGCACCAGAAGACCGTACTCACGGGCACACGTGCGCGGATGAGGTTCAGCATTTTGATAGAAGTGACGGGAAAATTTAAAAGAGCTTGATAGGGTGCTCAAAGGTTGTGGGGTAGAGAACGAGGCGGTTGCGAAGCTCTGAAAGGCCTGTGAAGTGTTGTTCTGGAGAAGTGTAGAAGCCATCTAGCACCCACATCCTTTTATACCCTCACGCCACTCCTATGCAGCTCAGTGCGGGGAAGGACGGTGGGCCATCGACGAAACTCGGGACGGAAGCCTGTCTGGTGCAGTCCAGGACGTAGGCCAGGCGAAGCTGTAACATAATGAACACAATGAATCTCGTGTTAAGAACGCCGTTCCGTCGAGGTTAAACTGTATGGGGGTGGATTGTCGTTAGATAGACTCGTCTGGAGAAGTCTCGAGATGCATTCGACCCGGCCGCGCACCGAAACCCGCGCCGCGGGCGGGTTCCAGAAGGGGCGACACAGATAGGCGCCCGTCAACCGTCGCGCGCCTGACAGTGCTGTCAGGTCTAGCCGCAGGGACTGAGCACTGCTGAGCAGTGGGCGCGCTGCCCAGAATAATTCCTCCGATATCTGAGATGGTAGGCGGTAGGCCACCCCGCACGGGGGACCGCGTACGCAGTCGTGTCCTGTATGCCCTGGTGAACACACACTGGGTACATTGTACAGTTGATCTATGTCGCGCATGGGCGACCAAAGCGATGCTGCAATTGCTAACGACTATCAGACTAAGAGTGCTATGCGATAGAGACGAACCACTACGTGATACAACGGCTTAAATGTCCGGTAATTCCCTTTGGATTAGTCTTGTCCATGTGCTCTGGCGCCACCAATCTTCCATGTCGTCGAGGCGCTCCCATAACGTCTCTTCGTCGACGCCGTAAATCTCATACTTGCCCCCGTCAAGACGTTGCCCGTCACGTCTGGCAACCTCCAATGCAGCTTTGTTCTCTCCCCTAATGAAAGTCAGGAGACGCGTCGATATTTCCTGGAGGCGACTACTTACTTCAACAGTTCTAGAAGTTCTTTCTTTTCCGGGAAGAACAATCGTGGTTCGAGAACAGCGAGTATACCCAGAGAAGCGCGGAATAAGAACGAGTCTCCCTCAAGCAGGAGAATGTCCCACAATCGAGCGCATGCTTCGAAAGGCAAGTGATCGAGGAAGAGTGGTATCAGCCAATCTGGCAGGTAGGCGGCAGGAGATATTTGGTGTTGTTTGAAGTTGAAATAAACTAGAGGGATCCAAGTGGTGAGCACCGTTCGCATTGAAGCTGACAATCTACGCTACTTACTTTTCGGCATCCCATCAGCTAACAACGTGTCGAAAATTCTATATGCGAGTCAGCATCTCATCATCCCGTCAACTGTGCTTCTTACCTGTAATATGCTTCTACCTACAGCTGGGAAGTCAGCATATGGATATGGACTCATGACGCACACTCACGTCATCTTTCGATGCCAGCCCTCCGTAGAACGAGCGCATACAGTGCCGTTCCAAAAGATTCCTCATGAGGATGAAACCCGGGGCCGGATTCATATTTAGAAGAATCATAGCTGCAATCTTCGCAACGCCAAAGACGTATCCAAGCCCTTCGTCTGAACGGGAGACGACCCAGGCACATAGCATGTCTTTAAGGTCCTGGTACAGAGGTCCTGTACCTGGTTTGAAAAGGTGGAGCGTCGGAAGCGTAACCTTGATATCATCTTCTATGAGTCCCAAAACGGTAGTGGGGAACGATCCAGCGGATAGCGCACGATTTGCGCGAGCCAAACAAGTCTTGAAAGCCTCTGTAGTTCATTACTTGGTGAGCATTCCGTAGTGTATTCAGTATTGAAGTAACCTACCCTTACTGAGGGCCAGATCATTACCTACTGCGTTCTGCCACATTACGGCTCGCAACTTGGACGGGATGCCCTGCCACCATAGTCTTCGCAACGCAGGTTTGGTGAAGACGACTTTCCAGTTGGGTACGATCTCACGTTCCCAATGATGCAGCGATTCCTCGATGCGGTATTCCCGTTCCAATCGGCGTTCTTGCAACGCTTTCCTCCGTTTCTCCTCTAGAAATTCGAAAGTCGGGCGCATACAGTCATGTGCAGCAGAAGACAAGATCAAAGCAGGCTGAGTTGGTCAACGATTATGGATATATGCGCCATGGTGGCCTTCTGAACTCACCGGCTGCTCGACTACGCTTCATCATCGTCTCCCAGTCTTTCATATGTTTCTTATCCTCCTCGCGGGATTTCGGCGGCAGCCATGTCGGTCGAGTCTTGCTGACGACCTTATCCAGCATGCTTGGACCCACAGATTTCGTGGAGCGATGCTTAGAGAAAGAGGGCTGGCTGGCGGAGGCAGAGGGCTGTTTCACATGGAACGACGCCGACGTCGCCGTTGCGGTTGCCGCGGACATAGGAAGAGACGTTGTGGATTGATGGCTAGCTGCGGTCTGGGGTGTAACAGGATTAGAGGATCTTGATGGATTGTGAGGGGATTCTTCAGAGGCAGAGACAGGTGGGGTTTCGGTCTGTGTACGGCTTGAAGTAGGCGTGCCTGCAGTAGGCGTGTCGGCCCGCAGCACAGTAGTAACGGGACGGTCCGCCGAGACGTCTATTTGCACGGTCGGGTAGGTCGCATACTGCTCTTCATCTTCCTCCTCATGGTGTTCCTGTTCGATGCGGTCTTCGTCGAGAGGGCCAGGGTCACGATCTGGATGCGGAGAAGAGAGGGATATCGACGAGAACTCAGACGTAAGATTGACGTCGTCGAAGGTCTCTGAGGTAGAGAGCATTGAGGGGCTCTGAGAGCCTGAAGAGGGCGGCTGCTGCGTCGGCGGTGAGAGTTGCTGATCACTGGCATCTCGGGGCTCGAAGGCAGACCCGGAGGGATGGGGGTCCGCGAAGCCGATGTGCGCTGCAATGGCACCGAGTTCGTCGTCCGGATGCCAGTCAACCTGTGCGCTGGCCGCACTCAGGTTCTTCTGCAGCTCCGCCCGGATGGCGGCAGGCGAGAACTCGAAGGAGACATCGTTGTCGTCTGTGTCGGAGAAAGCGTCGTCGAAGGTATTAACAAAATTACTAGCGATAGAGGACGTTGTCTGGTGGTGGTGGGCGGCGGGGAAGCCCTGCTCGTCGTCTGAGAGAGAAGCCATGCTGGCGCGGTGGTGGTGGTAGAGGAAGAAGAGGAGGTCTACGCCGGGTGCATCGCTGCGGCGGTGAGCTTGTCGTGGTCGGTGACTGATGCGCGCTGTGGGCGCAACCGCGACGCGTTGATTTAGAACTGGCGCCCATTAACTTGTTCCTGGACGGCGACGAGCATCTCTCCGCACATGGTGAGCACGCTAATGCCTTGATTATACCCGCTACAAATTATAGACAGACCAGTTTCATGTACTATGATTGCAGAGGTACTACTGGTGCTCGCCGGACATGCTTCCTCGCTCTTTCCCAAGGACCATAACATCCATCCGGCCCTCGCACCGCTATTGCATCCAGGGGAACAGCAATGTCTAGAATCTCTAGGGAAGATCGCATGTCGATATCGTAACATCAAGAAGACTTCCACTGACCTCGCCCGGTCATCATCGCGCTATATCTCGGCTCTATGCGTCACGCTAAACCAGATTCTAAAGGATGAATACGAAGATCTGGTCGTTGAAACAGAAGCCAAGGTCCTCAGACGCGACGACACTTTAGTCGCAAATGGGTCTTTCGTGCCACTTTCAGCGATACGTGCTATCTTCGCCGAATGGGACGCGCCCCTATGCTCTCTGGAATCACTACTTGAGGACTTACAAGCTCAGCGACAGTGGCCGCCAGGTCGTCTCATCGACCTCCTTCTAACGCGTTCCAACACAGGCGTATACCGCGTTGCGTCGATATACGATCGCTTGTCTAAAGCCGTGCAACGCGTCTGGATGCGCCAACTACAAGCATTCGTCGTCCACGGTACCCTCGCCCAAACTGACCCCCTCACAACTAAAGAGTATGTCCTTATTGAGGGCGCGGTGCCCTCCTGTGTCACGTCGCAAACACGAGACTCTATCGTGTACGTGGGTCGAGCAATCAGCACTGTCAAAGCCGCCAAATGGGAAAAACAGATCCCTAGGGACGTGGCGATGGAACATACGAAACTTCTGGACAGTGTCCTTCCCGCCGATCAGCACGAATTTGACCGTGTTATTTCGGAAATCCGCACTACCATCAGCGAATGGCTTTGGCACAACGTCCTGACACAACAAGATGTTGACGAGGCAGCTGATTCACTGTGAGTGAGGTTCATGCTTGCATATTTTAGTTCTCATTAAGTATCACCTAGTGCAAATTATTTCTTGCTCCGCAACGGGGAGTTTGCTTTGTCTCTTATCCGGGAAATCGAACGTCTCAAGGTTTCCCGTCTCACTGGACGTGCTGGACCGACGACTATGATACGAGAGCAAGACCTACACCTAGCTCTTCTTCGTGCATCGCTCGGTACGACAGCGCAACACGACCCCATGCTCTCGCGACTGAAGTTTCATCTTCCTTCGGGACCCCTGCGACCACTACTTCCATCTCTTGCTACTACAGCCTCCAAGGATGTGACGACAAATCCAGACGAAGCAGTTTCCTTCGATGACTTGCTACTCGGAACGCCCCTCGTATTACGATATAGCGTCTCTTGGCCGCTTGACTTGTTCCTGCATCCCTCAGACTTGCAAATCTACGCCGCGCTCTTCTCATACACGTCCTCTCTTCGGAAGACTCATACCCGTGTACACGTTTGCTGGACTGCCCTGTCCAACGCTCAACGCGCTCGCAGACGATGGACTGGCTTAGGTGAAGGAGGGACCGCCGAGGACCTCCATGCTCGACAGGAACTTCTCCGATGCGGGTGGGGCGTCGTACGGGAAATGAGTTGGTTCCTGGACACTCTACTAGGTTATGTCATGACGGACGTGATTGACGTCGAATTCAGGAAACTCAAAACTCTGCTGACCAACAAACCTACGCCCATAGGCAGACAGACGACGGGCACACCGTCTGCTGACTTAGCGACGACGAATTCCCAATCTGCTTCGACACTTCCGACGTCGCACAGTGGACTATCTGCCCTATTAGGTCCACCTTCACATCTCGACTTTTCCACCCTTCGAACCATACATACAACATATCTGGAGCGCCTTGTGACAGGCACCCTACTCTCGAATCCGGCGCTGACTGGCCTCATTCGTTCGATCTTAGAGATATGCGAACGCTTCGTCACTCAAGTCGAACGTTGGGGTGGAGATGTATTGCCGGCTCTGCTCTTTGAAGGCAGTCTAGCTACTGGCGGGAATAGGGTGGGTGAAATGGTTACAGAACGAAGAGGCATCGTCGCGGAAATTAATGATGTAAGATCGTCTCTTTACATTGCGCGCACTTTCTCACACGACTCAAACAGGCATTCAACACCCTCCTCGAGTCGTTTTACGAGCAATTATCGTTATCTACGACGCAGCAACCCTTCTCTGCCGGGGCTGATGCTTCCAAGTCGATGTTGTACAACATGAGCACGGCGAACGTGTCTAGTTTCCATACATCGATTCGTATACGGCGCGGGAAACGACTGGCCGGAGACGAAGAGGTGCGCCGGCATGTGGAACGCCTCCTACTGCGGCTCGATTTCAATGGGGAGTTCTCAAAGCAAAGGGAGGGACGCCGTGCTAGACGTGATGGTGATGGGGAGGAGATACTCAAGGAGGGCGGATTAACGTGAAGTGCCTACTGTCGACGTCGTATTTGAAGGGGACGCGTTCCCGTTAGAAAGGGTTGCGAAAGTATTGGTCTATCGAGCCCGACGAGCACGTTGTGTCAGTAACTGATTGGTCTGTACGTGGAATGCGAGCGAAGTAATTGGAAGAAATGTTTTTCGTGCACTTTTTGTCTGAGTTTTGCGCAGAAGTGAAGGAGGGAGAATAGATTATCGTGATGAGGGTGCTTGATTAGGGTGATTATCGGGCCAAAGGCACGCAAAGGCGGGCTTCCGAATCACTTTATAACTCAACTCGAGTGGATGAGTTTCCCAACTGCCCTTCGTCGCCTCTCTCTGCAGTCCCGCCATCTCTCTGCGTCCGCCATCATGTCCCGTACGTTGTGCACCCGCTCTGGTCGTCGTGTGCGACGTTGCTGACCATGGTTCCGCGGCAGAGTACACCACCCGTCTCATCGGGGCTCCCAACACCCTTGGTACGCTTATTTGCTGGCACATTCATCGGCGTGCATCGCAGCTAAC
Organism: Pleurotus ostreatoroseus; assembly: GCA_005298045.1. NCBI lineage: Eukaryota > Fungi > Basidiomycota > Agaricomycetes > Agaricales > Pleurotaceae > Pleurotus > Pleurotus ostreatoroseus. The sequence continues at coordinate 59,021 of SWBT01000472.1, read as the reverse complement.
AGCCCTCCAGAGCATCGTGTCTTCATTGAGAAGGCCGCGGACCACACCATCGTGTCGCCCTTCCACGACATCCCGCTTTTCGCTGACCAGAACAATGGCATCCTCAACATGATCGTCGAGGTACCCCGCTGGACGAACGCGAAGATGGAGATCTCGAAGGAGGAGTCCTTCAACCCCATCAAGCAGGACATCAAGAAGGGCCGTCTGCGCTACGTCCGCAACTGCTTCCCCCACCACGGGTACATCTGGAACTACGGCGCCTTCCCCCAGGTGCGTTTTGCGACGCGTTTTCGTCTCGTGCAAATGACTCATCGCGGACGAAATCACAGACCTGGGAGGACCCCAACCAGACCCACCCCGAGACGAAGGCGAAGGGCGACAACGACCCTCTCGATGTCTGCGAGATCGGCGAGCAGGTCGGCTACGTCGGCCAGGTCAAGCAGGTCAAGGTCCTCGGTATCATGGCTCTGCTCGATGAGGGTGAGACCGACTGGAAGGTCATCGTTGTGGATGTCAACGACCCCCTCGCGTCCAAGTTGAACGACATCGAGGACGTCGAGAACAACCTTCCCGGTCTCATTCGTGCGACGAACGAGTGGTTCAGGTGCGTGCACGCGACCGCTTTTGGCGTTATCCTTGAAAGCATGCTGATTCTCGCTCTGTAGGATCTACAAGATCCCCGATGGCAAGCCCGAGAACCAGTTCGCGTTCTCCGGCGAGGCGAAGAACAAGAAGTACGCCACCGAGATCATCCACGAGTGCCATGAGGCCTGGCGCAGGCTCGCCGTGACTGGCGAGAGTCCCGCGAAGACTCCTTCGTACAACCTCTCCATGTATGTATTTGTATCGCTTCCAGTTATTCTTGGGCTCATATTCCATGTAGCCGCAACACCACCCTCTCTGGCACTCCGGGCTACGTCTCCAAGAACGACCCCGACTACGTCGCCATCCCCACGGACTCCAGGAAGCCTGCTGCGCCCGTTGACCCTGCCAGTAAGCTATACTCTGTTTTATGGCAACGAATCCTATCTAATTGCCGTCATTTTCAGTCTCCAAGTGGTTCTACATCGCCTCTGCTCAGGTATAGACATCTAACTAATGTAAAGTGTAAAATGAGGATCAATGACGGTCCCTCGGTTGCAATCATTGTATAAAGCCGAACGATCCAGTCCCTGTCCCACGTTCTCACATCTAAGAGACGATCGGGGTGACGAGCCTGCTGCTTTTCGCGGTTCTGTTACCCATGTCTCGCCAACATATCAACTGTCTAGGACGTCCTTTGGAAATGGGAATATGACTGATAATCGGGACCACCGACGGCAAGGCGTCAGCGCTAAGGCTACAAGGATATACAAGTGGCACGTATGGTCGTATTCTCGTTACTCAACTAGATCATCGTCTTTTTTCCAGCGTGCCATCTGGCTGGGCTGGTGGGTATCGGCAATAGCGGTCCTGGATGAAGGTTACTGTCCAAGTACCTACAAGCAGGGATAGAACGTCATGAGCATGAGAAACTGGTATCATGAGGCAGAGCAGGTGAACGTACCTTCCATAGCTGAGAAGATGGAGTATTCTTTCGAGGTGACGCCCGACACCGTGTGTGTCTCCATAACTTTCCCTTGCACGCCCTTCTTCGTGGTGAGCTCGGTTCGCTGGTATGTGAAGGTGAAAGGCGGTTCTCCGACGAGCGTGAACAGGATCTCGGCTTGATCACCTATACAACGGCTTAGTACATGAGGCCTGTGTACGTCATGAACTAGTCACTTACCCTCGTGGATGTCCTGCACAATTCGCTTGCCATGGCCGACCTGGGCAGAAGGCAGGGAATGCACAGTGTATCGTAGGTCCGTGACCGCCGTCTTGCACATCTTCTGCTGGTGCGCGATGGATGTCACGGCGAACTCGCCCGACTGCTGTTGTATGATCGAGAAGGGCGACACGCGTGCTTCTGACGTATGGAGTTTGCCATTGACGCGGTACCTAGGAAAGCGTCATCAGCAACAAGCCCCTTATTAAACACTGAGAATCAGTCTTACCCGATGGTCCACGGTGGCGTGCCCTCAAGCTGGAACTGTGAGACCTCGCCGACACAGAAGTGTTCACGCCTGTCAAACGGCACGATCGCTGCTGTCTCTGCAACGTCGACAATCAATGACCGCGTCAACGCGTCCGTGACTGTCTGTTCGCAGTGCGACGCGTCTTGCACCGAATCGATGACCACCTCGTGCGGGCCGATCGCCTTGAACGTGTACGTGGGGATGTCCAGCTTCCACGCGCTATCGGTAAGGGTGAACGTCTCGTGGTACGTCTCGCTTGTTGCGCGATTGCGGATGGAAAGCGACAGCTGGAAGGGCGCGGTGCCTGTGAGGAGGATGACTCCGTCTGCGCTTGTATGGTCGTGCGGTGTGAGCGTATCTCCCATGCAGTAAGTGAGTCGTTTCCTGCTCTGGAACTGTGCAGTAGGGCGCATAAGGACCTGCTGCTCGAACAAGAGCCGCTCGGAACGACGGATGACTGCGTTTTTGTTCTTGGCCAGGGGATAGGCTGCATCTCCGATTTGCTTCACTTCGTAATAGATGCGAGCCGGCTCGGATGTATGAAGCTGGAAGCGGGTGCGTGGCTGTATGCTGCTGAATGTGGGCTGGTCCAGAATCTTCGATCCACCACCCTCCGCATCTCGCGCGACATTGTACATAATCTGGAATGGAGGTTTTCCTGTAATGTAATGAGAAGTCTATTCGTGAGTGGATGTGGGAGGAACAAACCTGTCAAGTCAAGATCCACGTGGTCGTTGAGGCCTTCACAGATCGGCGGGAGAATGTGCGACCCATTGTACGGTTCGAAGGTGGCCTGGATCTCTGGCGACAGCTTCGCAGACGGTCGTGGAACCCAGTTGACGAGGAAATCGGCGCTATCGGTGATCACACTGCCAGGACATTGCTTATCCGAGATCTGTTGGAGGGAGTCAGTAATATGTTTTGAGTATTTAACTGAAAGCCTACCTCGATGATCTCGTAGAGACCCTTCTCGGTCACTTTGAGCTCGTCATTGGGTGTTGTGAGTCTCGTAGTGAACACTTTCTGTGGTGCCTCAGCACGCCTGTATTTCATCTCCCAGGGCTGTACAAGGTCTAGTTAAGAACAAGTTCACCATATATGCATTATGAAACTTACCCCTTCTCCAGTCAAGCGAAGCGGTAAGGTCGCGCGTTCACCTTCAAGGATGGTAACTTTGCGTTTGTTACTTGCGCCATAGAATTTCGCAGTGGGCTGCGTATAGTGTTAGCCCTGACTCACTCTGAGTAGAGAAGACTTCTCGTACCTTCACACGTCTAACATTGACGACAACACCGGGTACCGATACGGCTCGCTTGCATCCATAGGCGTCCTCGACGCTCGCTGATGAAAGTAAGATATAAAGCATCAGAATAATCAGAGATAGGGACATACCTAAGTCAATCTCGAATGAGCCACCCTCCTTGTCGACAATAGGAGGAATCGGGATCTGGAGAGTCTTCCTGTTGGTCTCAATCTTGGGAATCTTTATGATCTCCGATCCCTTGGGACCGACGACTTGAACGTCCAGGTTCCATGGGCCCGTACCCTGCAAAGCGAGGCGTTTTTGTAAGGTGATCCAACCACAGAGCAACAACACAAGACTTACCTTGAGCTCGACGTCAACTTCAACCTCCGTGCCCGAACAGCTGCTAATCTTCGTACGTCCGCTTCTCCCACCCAAGTTGTGCACAAAGTCTACAGACGCAGGCGGATGCACAATTTGGTCAATACTTGGGCCCTTGAGGTCAATGCGCTTGTAGTTTGCATCGCTGATCTGGAGGAAGGTGAACGTATAGTGGCCGCTGCTCTCGGGCTGGATGACGAACTCGCCCCGCGAGGTTGGGAAGGTCTTTGAGGACTCTCGTGCAGGCTGGTCGTCTCTCTGTTGGCTATAGAAGACCTGGAATGGCGGTGTGCCATGCAAAACGAGCGATGCTGAGACACCGGTATCACCGGAGCTATGCGCGTGAGGTTTCGTCAATATTATGTTTCGAAGCATATATGCGTTATGTGTAACGCACCACTCATGTATTTTCTTCCAGCTAATCTCAGCAGACGGCAAGGGCCTTTCCACGACCTTGCAAACATCAGGACTAAGGACATCGCCCTCACAATACTTTCCTTTGACGTGTGTGATCGAATACTCGCCTGGCGCACTTCCGAGCACTGTGAGTTCTCGTTGTGTGCCTGGCGTGCTGAACGTCTTTGTCCATGACTTCAGCTTCTTTCCGCCGTCTGCAGGCGGCTGGTATTCTACTGTGACGTCCAACGGTGTGTCGAGCTCGTCCGCTTGCTTCGCTGCAATGGTAAGTGACGCTTCTGATCCAATTAGCAGTGATGTCGGGTTGCCCGGACCACAATGCCTAAATGACATGGCCGGACGGCGGAGCACGGAGACTGCGCGTACCGTTCCACTTTGGCTTTGGTTTGGATTTCGACCGGATGTACTTGCATCTACACCTGCGCTGACGACGTTCCCCAGAGCGTCTGAGACGCTCTCAAGCACATACTTGTGTGTGCCGAGCGCGTCGAGCGTGACCGTGAGGGGAACAGTGAGCTGTTGCGGCGCGCGGCGGCCAATACCCAAAAGCCGTCTGCTGTCGCCTGAGTGCACATGATCGTCGCCCTCGATGCCTTCGACCATGAACGGCTCTTCGCGTCCATTGATGTCGCGGTGCCAGCGCAGGCTCAGCGGTGGTACACCATAAACGTCGATTTTGAGGTCGAGCTCTTCGCCTGAGCCACTTGTAAGTCCTGGAGCAGCGCAGCGGACGTTGGTGCCGGTTGAAAGTGCGCTTTCTGGTGAGAAGGAGGCTTTGGGACAAGGCACGACAGCGACTTCGCCGGGGTACACAAGACGCGCATCAACGTTGGAAGCGTCAAGTACGCGGTCAAGGCGCAAGACACCGGGTTTGTTGATACGGATGTGTACGAGGGACTGGGTCTTTTGTAGGCTCGAGCCTGAACCGGCGGGATCGAGCACTTCATCTTCATCGTCGTCATACTCGTCGTAATCCTCAGAGTCCCTCTTTACTGAAGCAGCAGTCCGTGCTACCTGCAGAGATTCTTGGCGTGCATTTTCAATAGCCTTCAAGTCCTTCGCACTCAGTTCGGACCTCTCGACTTTGCCAACCGCCTTCGACTTCTCGTTACCCGGAGTATCTTCCACATATCCGAGTGGAGTGAGCGTATACCGGAGGTGGGACGGGTTCGTGTTGTTGAGCAGCACCGGAATAAGAATATTCTCTCCTGGGTGCGCTATGCAGAACGTGTGGCCGTATGGGTTGAGGTTTGCTGTGCTTATTGGCGACATGCGCACCGTATGCTGACCGAGAAGGTGCGCGTCCTTGCCTCCGGCATATCCAACCAGCGCACCAAGACCTATACCATTCAAAACTTCTGCAACAGTGAACACCGGTGCTGTGGATGTAATCTCGTTTGGGTCTGCAGAAACAGATTAAACAAGCCTAGAGAGATATCAACTGACGACGTACTGTGGAAGCGTATTACAGGCAGCCCCCAGTTTCCACCTAGCCCCAGATTAATAGTGATACCTCCAAACATGAATCCATTCAGGAGCGTGAGAGACAATATCTGTAGTATAACCACAGACAGCTTGTAATTGAGCCGTGGTATTCGAAGGAAGGCGAGACATGAGCAGTAGAACGCGTCGACTATGAGCCATTTGATTGTATAGCGTGTGGTTCGGCCGTCAATGAGCCAATATCGAAAGAAATCAACCAATTTAATGGCCTGTGCGGGGAATAAGTTCAATTATTAGCGGTGTTAGAGACGAGAGCATTCCCCAACAAAGGATGCACTCGCTCAGTAGGCTAGTCAACAACGCACTTGACATAAAGCACCTAAACTTAGGTAGTAGAGCCGTTGCGATGGCACGTCAATGACATCTTCCGGTATAAGAGGTTTTGGTTCTGGAGGCTTGTTTTCGGGAGAGGATGGTTTAGACATAGCCCTGACTTTCAACTGGAGACCGCCAGAGAGAGGTGGCGCGAGTATGGCGCACAGAAGTTGTTTATGTGGCGGCCGTCAGAAGAGAAAGAGGTGGTGGCATGAAAGGTCGTGGTCGTGGTCCAAGTCGGCGGCGTTGGCCACGGCTGCCAAACTTGATCGAAATTATGAACGCGTGCAGCCACGTGATCGCACTCCGAGGACATTCTAGTTCGCAAACTACAACAAGATACAAAGCGTACGCGGAAGAAATAGGTTACATTACAGCGTGAGATGCGAGAAATACATGTGGGTCCCCAAAGAAATGCGTTACAGTTACACCGATCAGCTGAACCACCAGAACACAGCATACGCCCCGAGGAGACATAGCAGTATTTTGGCCTGTGGATCCAAGTTTGACAAGAAACCCGGACCAGATGCTTCAGGTGTGCTAGGAGAGGATCCGCCAAGTGTCTGTCCCTTTCCAGAGAAGGATCCGGACGATCCTGATGCATATTTGCGGATTCCACTTTCCAGTGCGCTGTACACACAATGTAAATATCAAGTAAATATGCACAGGCATAAAGAAGACTACCAAACATACCTTCGATTGGCTCCACGCACACTGTCTACCTGAGTCCTACCCTTCAGAAAGACAAACGTCGGCCTAGGCAATAGCGTCAGTCTGCTAGTAGCAGGGCTGTGCCCTTACGACTTACATGGCCGAGACCCTATAGTGTCCCGCTACATCCTTCGCGGCATCGACGTCGCATTTTAAGAAATTGACGTTCGTGTACTGCTTGGATAGTGCTTCAAATACCGGGGCAATTGCGTGGCATGGTCCGCACCTGCATACGTGGAGCCTCCGTCAGCAGCGACCGATGGATATGAATCATTAGAAGCTCGTACCATGTTGCATGAAAGTCAATGACTGAGAGTTTGTCTTTCGATTTGTCGAGGATGCCGTTGAGCTGAGCGAGGGAGTTAATGTGAGTGATGGACATGGTCGTCGGTGCTGTCGCTTGTCTGCTTCCGCTTCGCCAAGCGGGACGGCCACGGATGAGACGCCCATTAGACACGACATCACGTGCAGCCATGATGAACGAACCAAATACGACCAAACGCGTCCGTTTACCTACTTGAAGTCGCGACGCGCGCAGCTTGGCTTGACCTCCAACCACCACATCCCCCGCTTCACTCAGCACCGTCGCAACCGCGGTCTGCTCAACAAAACACCGGCAACTCGCCAGCTAATCTCACAACACTTCAAATCTATACCACATCATGTCTGGACGCGGAAAGGGTGGCAAGGTGAGCATCTCGCGCGTGATATGGACTTCCAACGGTGTTCTCAACGTTCTGGTCGTCTCTTAGGGTCTCGGAAAGGGCGGTGCTAAGCGTCACCGCAAGATTTTGCGCGACAACATTCAGGGTATTACTAAGCCCGTGAGTAACATACCACCTACCTTAACCAACTACAGCTCATGTACCATGCCCCCTAGGCTATCCGTCGTCTCGCTCGTCGTGGCGGTGTGAAGCGTATTTCTGGCCTCATCTACGAAGAGACCCGTGGTGTTCTCAAGATTTTCTTGGAGAACGTTATCCGTGACTCTGTCACGTACACTGAGCACGCCAAGAGGTACGCTGGTCTGTCTCTACCCAGGCTGTTATGTTGCTGAGGATCGCTCCCCCCGTAGGAAAACCGTCACTGCCCTCGATGTCGTCTACGCCCTCAAGCGGTCAGGCCGCACCCTCTACGGTTTCGGCGCATAATGCGGTTGTGCTTGGGCAGTCCTTGTATTTGTACCACATTCTATTGTAGCCTTTCCTATCACTGTCTATTATGATTAGAGACTATCCAATCCATGCCGGTATGGAATGACAAACAATTGGGATGTTGTGATAATTGGTTCAGTGGCAGTGTAGTGTGAGTCTAGATGTGCGACGTTCTCCCGAAGTTCCGTAGATTGTGACTCTGGAGATGATGTCAGTCCGCAGGCTTGGCCTAGGCGAACTGTACGTCTGAGTGTTCATCTGTGATCATGCATCGCTTGTACGAACGAGATGCGCCACACAGTCGATCTATCCCTTGCTGTGTTGTGTCACAGCTGGTGGTTGATACAGTGCATAGGGCGATAATCATCCGTCACTAACCAATAATTTCCTTCAGTTGAGCGACTAAGGGCGACAACAACCTATTGGTCGCTGCAGGGTTCAGAACGATACGACCAATAACAAGAATCACTATCCCACATCCCAATCACATATAAGTACTGACGCTGCAGACAACAGTCTATAGTCGACTGAATCGCAGCAGTTCGTGTTACATGTGAATGCAGAACTACGCAGAAACATGCTTATTCGATACAAAGAGTCCTTGATGCAAAAGAGGCGATTCTATGTTTGATCCCATCAGAGCCGCCGAATTGTGGGGAAGCGGGGGTCGGGGAGAGGGTCACAACGCGGGTCATGGACCCGGGCCGAAGTCGAAGCGATGGCGCTTCCGCGCTTGGCCTTGCGCACGGACCAGCTGCCGTTTGTTTGGTTTGTACAAATAAACATTGCCCTACGCCACATCGCACGCTACCTACGGATGGAATCGCTGAGACGGTATTTGCGCAGCACGCCAGGTATACCGGGTCCGTGAATCCGTATGTATCTACAGCTCCAGAGCCCTATAGGCTTAAACCCCGCGACTGACCATCGGCACCGCGGGATCGCATGACCCTTTCATAGCGACGCTCACAAAATATCTACATCGTACACGTCTTGAATAAGATGCGGCCGAGATAGAGGTGGGAGTTCTCACCTGCCATGAAGCCATCCATGGGAACAGCTCTGCCATCGAAGGTAGCTGGGTCCACACAAATAGCGGAATCATAAGCACCGGAGGGATCAAGAGGAATACGGCACCGATCTTGACTAGTCTGTCGGACGAAACCCAAGCGGCTACCAGAAGCCCTGTATTATGTGTCATCAGTATTCTTCGGTACTACGACGCTCTCTTGCCTACCAATTGCTGCAATCGACGTCGACACTCCAACAGAAGCGAATGGGTAGCCTATGATGATAAGCCAGCAACATATTCGCGAACGACTCGACATGAAGGTCTGTTTGATGTAAATTTCAGTTGGTACATCGAAAAGCTCTGCAGGAATGTGCGTACTTTCTCGAACCACTTGCGTTCTGCTTTCGTGATAACGTAGATGACCGCAGACCCAACGATCAAGCCTCCAAGGGTGGCACCAAACGAGACAAAAAGAAGCACATATGGACCCCTGATGTTGTAGTCAATAACAGAGCCGACCGGCGGTGTTGTTGTTATAAAAGCGGCCATGGACGAAAGGAGCAATCCTGCCTACATAAACACTAGTGTTAGTATGGAACTCGCAGTATTGACTGCGAGAAAAGGACGCACCACGACCGTAACGGTCGATATTCTGTCATACAGCTCCTTCTTTCCTGCTTCCCAAGCTTCAGGTGTTCTGCAACAGTCCCATATGGGGCCCAGGTTCAAATGACCGACGGCAACGGCGCATAAAATTTTGAAAGCAAGACATGTCAGAGGGTTGGTGAGCTTTCCCGTATCCCAGTGAGAAGGCATAGCTTCTCCCGGCCCCGGGGGCTCTGAAGTTTCCGTTCCAGGGCTGTTTTGAGGCAGGGGAAGTGGCATAGCCACAGGCGTATCTGACGACGTGAGTGACGGTGTATCATAAGGCATCTGCATCCCGTGTACCATAGGTGTAGGGGTCGAACTCGTAAAGGACCGTTCCACTACTGAGCGTCGAGGAGGGAAGGAATGCATAGTAAGTCTGGAGGACGGGTCACAAATGGAACTCCTAGAGAGAGAGAGGGAGCGCAATCGTTATATGATTGCATGTACCGCTTGCGAATCTTGATGGTAGAATTGCAGCATGGCTTGTTTGTGCTTTACCGGCCGCAAAGACGGGATAGTGAACTCACTCCATCAACCATTAGGTGAGACACAGCTCGACCCCACACCTCGAGTATTGACGCAGTCGGAGCCATGCCTGACAAGGGTTTGAGCTCAAGGCTTGCTTCCATGAAACTCAAGGCGAAAGTATCACCAACTCAATCTCTTTCCCGGCTTCTGGATGAATGATTCGTGAGTTGTGGTATCTGATGGAGGTGGGCATGTCGATCTCACTGGTTCTGTGATTTGTCTCAGCGCAGTCAACAATTTCGATGCTAAGACACATACGGTATTGATAGGCCGCGGTTGAATTTCTAGTTGCAGACGCATTCATACCCAATACCACGTCGAACTCGTGATTACGTTTCATGTAATCTAACATGCCGAATATGAGCCGCTGCACTAACCACTGTAGGTTTGAAGACATACGACACAAAAATAACATAGCGATGATAACATCTGCTGGGAAAGGAACTCGGGAAAAGTCGAAACGGAATACTACCACGAGTTCACTTTCTGAAGCGCGCTGCTTTTCCCTCCTCAGCATTTCGGATTGAGACGTCAGATGGGTCGGCCTCCTCTGAAGCTTTCACCGCGGGCTCTTTGGTCGGCTCATGGCGCGGTACGAAGAACTGGGTCCATAGAAAGACGGGTACCATAGAAACGGGTGCAACGAGCACGACCGTTGCGCCACTATGAATCAACGCATCGTGTGACTTCCAAGCAGCTATGAGCAGGCCTACCAAAATGTATGAGTAACAAGATGTATTCCAACATATAAGATCACCAACCTAACGCAGAGATAACGGTCGCACAGCCGATGGATACGAACGGGTAGCCGATAAGTAAAAGCCAGCAGCATATGCGAGAGCGAGTGGCTGTGAACGTCTAGAAGAACCAGAGTGTATCATTATTAGTAGGGACGAGTTACACGTTAGTGGACTGACCCGTAAGAACCACGACCGTCTCGTTTGTGTGAGAGCGTAGATAACCGCGGAACCCACGATCAATCCTCCGAGCGTAAGACCAAATGCGAGAAACAATAGTGTGTAGGCAGCGCGGGTATTGTAGTTTATCAGTGAGTCCACCGGAGGTTCGGTGGTGATGAAAGCGGCTAAAGCGCCTATGATCAGCCCTGCCTACATACGTCAATACCATGCTGCACGGTTCAGGTGATATGCCACGTACCACGACGGTAACTGTTGTGATCCTCTGATTTAGCTTCTGCCTGCTGAGATCGAAAGCGTCTTCCGACTTGCACGACTCCCAGACGTCGTCTAGGTCTGTCTGGCCTACACCGACCATACACAAAGACTTGAACAAGAATCTAAGGACAGGTGGTAGATTGGAAAGCTTCCAATGTGCAGGCATTGGACCAGCAGTAGATGTGTATAATGAGTCGGTTTCCCTGACATACTGGAATCGATTGGCAGGACCCGGGGATAGTGAAGCTGGTAACATGCTTGTGCACGAGCTGTTCTAAAAAAGTATAAACAGTTTGAGATGATTGTGATATTTGAGGTTTGAAGTTCTGGGGCGCACCTTGGGTTGGCTACAAGAGGTTCTCGTGTCGTAAAACCCCGAACGAAAATAAGACATGCTCCGTGCACGAGTTGACACGTCAAGTACGCCCGTATGGATGTGGAACCTGCTACGGCACGCTTTACATGGTTCAATACGATCACGACACTGGAAGCGGTGTTTTATCACGCCACTTACTTCTTTACACAAAAGAAGGTTCAATAGAAGCAAGGCTATGCATGCATACGGACCGCAAAACACGCGATAGCCATGCCTGACAGAACGGTACGAGAATTCTCAGTGCTTCCATGCACTCATAGGTGTAGGCCACGTTACACTGGATGAAAAAAAGGTATCCTAGGCAGGAAGAGTCGGCTTGTTCAATATTACACACAGTAGCTTTAGATCAAGACGCCACTCACTCCTTTCTCTATCTGCTCCAGGGTTCGATCAATGCCACGAAGAGCAATTGTCAAGTACGAATGTTATGGTTATGGATGAGGTCTCGGTTCATAGATCAACATTAATATGTCATGCGGTATGTGGCGCGTATCATTACGTTGAAGCCCTACTCACCTTGTGTGCGTGTCTGCATCGTGTTCAAAGTCGGGATGTAACGAGAGGCTTCAAGCGTTGGATGTATAGCCACTGCATCAAAATCAAAAAAATCTTGATAGTGCATAAATTGTGTATGATTTATCTTCATATATTTGGTGCTTTTGCTCGATGGCAGCGCTAGGGCGAACGATGACAAAATGACGATACATAGAAAACCAAGGGTATGCACTGCATGGGCGCTATCCACAAGCCGCTCATTCAGGGCAGGTCTATTCGAGCAGTCGACCATTGCCGGAGACCCGGGCCGCTTTATATCATCGGGCGCTTATATGAAGTCTGTTTGGAGAGACTAGGGCCGCTGTACTGGATGCCTATCCGTAAGCCAGTAAAGGCCTCACACTTCAAATTCTGTTGTAAACAGGCCTTAACGCCCGCCGGCATCCCGGCTTCTGGGCGGTACCATACTTTTGGTGTCACGGGTCGCATTTTCAGATGAAAACTTTTGTGCTGGCATATTCGAGCTCCGATCGGCCAACCATCGATCCGAAGCCGTATTTTGAGTCCCGAAGGTAAGTTCGCGCTAAACCTCCAACGACGAAGACTGCGACATACACGATGTTCATCGGTACAACATCGCGGAATGCGCGTGCGTGAGTGACCATGCGTATTTCAGAGACGCTTCCAGGGCTTCTTGAGCATATAAATTCGCTTACTGAAGAGTTAGGCCTTACGACCACATTTACTGGCTTCAAAGTCCGACAAGTGTGCGTCGCACTTCTAGCGTGTTATGCGCTTGTCTTACGGGAGTGCGCTGTCACACTCAGTCTAAGTTCATACATTTCAAACTCCGGTCTATGAGTACAATCGCACATCTATCTTACGGATAGGAACCCACTCTGTGTCTTCACTTCTTGGCGTCTCCCCAGCTCTACTCTCCTGTCTTCGCAGCTCTCCGCTCTCCTTTGACATCGGCAAAAACTCGCTCGACTTACTTTCGAACCACTCTCAGCGCATCTTTGCAATGGCTGATAGCCCTACAAGCGAATTCTTCTGATTTTTATTGATTGTTTCCCGTCCTGACCCTCTCGTATACCTCTTTATAGGCATTGACTGGGACCACGTCAATCCCGAGGCCTTCGACCCCGAGTGCGCGGCCCAGTCCAAGCGATTCTCATCTAGCACTAGCAACTACACTAAATCCACGTCAGTCCATTTACCCAGATACCGTTTCCTAAACGCTTCACTTTGGGAGATTCGCTGAAGAAGCTGAAGCTTCCTGTCGCTTTGATCATACACTGGTCCTTCAAGTTCAAACTCAATCTTCAAGACAGCGATTTTCTGTAACCTGCCCGACGCCAGAAAGCGTCCAACGATCCAGTTTTCCAGAGAGGCGTTACCGACCATGACACAAGGCTCTTCTGGTATCGAGTATTGGTGATCGGCAACGACAGAAAACTTGTACGTCTTCATGTCCAGACCCGTTAGAGACACGGTCCCCCGACGAGTCGGGCCCGGCTGGTCGCGCACTTGTAAACCTTGTACTCTGCAGTTCTCCAGGAGATAGCCGTGAGTTCGATATGCATTCGCATATTCAATGTAAATGACGGGCTTCAATCCGGAGAGGTCTGCGTGCGGGAAAACCACGTTTCGGCCCTTCATAAGATGTTTCCACGTCGGAATCCAGCTGGTTCCGTCTTCTGTGTCGCGTAAGCCGGGGCCAGGGTAAAGGAACAGCACCTGTGCGCGGTGCACACTGTCCATGCTCTTCATTAGTTGACTCCATGCGTTCTCCGCATCCTGCGAGGTCTTGTAGACAGGAATGAAAGTTGGCTGTAGTAGGTACGCGAGACCGGCGACTCTGTCGACCTCGTTCACAGCGGAGCGCTGACGCATGATGTCAAGCGCATCGAAGAGGTTCAGGTCCTTGTCCGTCGTCCTCTTAGCCAGTGCTTGCACATTCTTGAGTCTCTTAACGAAGGCGTCCGCCTGACTGTCGACCTTGCTCAACAACTTTCCATCATTGTCATATATAACGGGTGACTTAGTCGTCAGCCCCAAGGTAATGTTGTTCTGACGCATCTCCTGCAACGTCCAAGCCCTATTGAACCAATGGCGCTCGCTCGCCATGTCGCCGATCTCGAAAGGACGTCCAAGCCCGCTGAAATAATGCGCAATCCGCGCGCTGTTACGATAGACGCTACCAATGGTAGGCACGTCGAGCTCCCATTCCTCTGCTCGAGCAGCTTCGCTGGTGGGGTCGCTGCTCGCTTGACGAAGGCAGAGCACATCGAGCCAGACGTACTCAGCACCCTTGTTAAGAAGCTCGATACGGACACGTTCTAGAGTGGTATCGATAGGGATGGGAACGGGCCATGCGTTTCCGTTGATTGAGGTTTGTATATTGTGCCGAAGTCCCTCGTGCATCCAGCTATGCGAGACTCCGATGAGGCTCTTGCTTGGCTGATTGACCCACCAGAGGACTACACGGTTGCTGTAGAGGTCCCATACACGACGAGCAGGAGTGTCAGGACACACAATGCGGCTCATTGTGCGGTCAAGAGCATTTTCGCGCATGGCTTTGTCGTCCGCTGCATACTTCGCGAATCGATCATCGACTTTGGTGAGGTCCTCAGACCAACGCCGTCGAAGGCGGCTATACATGGTGCCGAAGTCTTCCTCATTGTCGATGGCAGCCTGCAGCTGCGGAACAAGTCCCGGTCTATCCAGAGGGTAAGCCGTTCCCATACAGTCATTTAGTTCCTCCACAAGCTCGTGAAGAGAAAGGCTCGCGCAAGGACGATTGGCGAGAGAAGATGGGATAGTGCATTTCGTGCCTGTGAACTTGATCTGCAAACGTATATCCAGGGGATTACGCTCCTTGAGTTCCTCGTCAGAGTAAATAGTCCTGGTTCGAAGATCGCGCGCCCACTTGCCCACTAGACAAATACAAACTATCAGTGGCGGAGGAATTTTGAGGACGAGCCTGAACGCTAATGCCAAAATTTGGCCGATCGCCCATCGTAGGAGGTTGCCTAGTGCTGTGAAGATCCAGTCACACCGGGGCATAATCCGGCGAAAGACCTTGATGCCCAGCTCCGCCAGAGCTTCCCGGTCATCGGAATCACGGAGAAAATCGTTGAGTCGGAATAGCAAGGGAGGAGCGTCGTCATTCTCGTTTGTAGAAAGAACGCTTGCTAGGCTTTGGAAAACAGAAGTGGTATTGTTTGGGCATTGGCAGGTTTCAGCTGTACACAACGGACTGTTAGACACCCATAAATTGACCAAGACTGTCACATACCCGCGACGTATATAGACGAAACTATGAGAAAAGCGCAACAGACGAGCTGGTTGATGCGCATAGTGTGCACTGTTATCCGAAGTCAGCGAGATGGCCGACTCGAAGAATAAATGATACGCACCGTGGTCTTCTGGACGTCAAGAGTGGGAGGGTGAACTGGCTCAGCACATGAGACGCAGGGCATTCAAATATCATGGGATGAGCCATAAGCGTCGTAGCAGCTACGACACGCTGGATCGGTGCAGTATACACGAGCATACTAGCTCGAACGAGTAAAAGAGCGTCTGCAGGTTGGCGCCATCAAGGAAAGGCCACGACGTACGAAACTGCAACAGCGGGTCGGAGCCATGTTTCTGTTTGTGGCATAATCTGGTATTTGAGAAAGCATGCGAAGAATGTAGTGACCTAGCGGGAAGCGTCGTGTACAATGTCGATGCACCATTAATCAGTATGTATCTGCACAGTGTGATTAGTCCGAATAAGTGAATCCGTAAGAATGATTTAATATCATGAGTCATCGTACGTCGTCCCTCTTCAATTGGTCATCCGAACGATTTTGAGAGCGTGGTCCATTAGGGAAGCTGTTTTGGGAGGAGTAAGCTTAAGACATCTGAGGATTGCTTTTTGGCGGCTGCAGCGAACAATTTGTCGACAATCGGCGATATAGTATGCAGTCAATACGTGTTGAGTAACTGCATTTCAGCTCGCCGGATGGCAGCGTTAGAAACAGGTAGAAAAACTGACGGATGGCGCAAGACACGGTCGTTCAGGGCAGGTCTATTTGAGCGCTAGTAGAGGTTGAGCTGCTGGGAAAGCACCCGACGATCGTTAGGCGTGATGAGTACATCGACTGTGTACTTGACTGTGTACTCTCGACAGAGCAGGATGGTCAGACATGACCTTGTAATGACTATACGATACGAGTGACGATTAGTATCCGAACCCTTCATACTACAGATATATTAAACTGCTTCTTCTCCCACTCGGACCATTGGTAAATTGGTAATGGGTGTGCTTCCGTGTTGAATACCCATTTGTCCAATGGGACAAGCTCGTCGTCAGTGAATAATAGGTATGCGTACTTCAGCCTGCGGTTAAACGATCATTCCAGTAAGTAAGCATTTTCAACCGTATGATGACAGTACACGCACGTTTCAGCGAAGAAAAAGCTGGATGCGGTGGGCGACCATGAATCAGTCAAGCCGTAAGACACGGAAAGAGCCAAGCGGATTTACCTCGGTAGATCGTTGTCTTTTCGCGTAGGTTTGACGTTCACGTTGAGGACCGAGGCGTACGCGTTTTCTGTGCGGGTGTGCTCATCGATAGCCTCGAAGATGGCCCATCCCCGATCACGCCACTTGGCATCACCAGTCGTGCGCCACATAATGTAGATACTTTCTAGGGTCTGGACAGCACGCAGTCAGAGGGTTATATGCTGGTCTGGTTAAGCAAGGCCTTACCTCTGGACGGAGCAGATATCTGGCATCAGACGCTTTATACTCCTTGGCAGCATCATCCGTCACAGGAACCGCATCATTAACACCAGGAGGGGCACCTCCCGGACGGCCTTGTTCTTCCCAGCTGGCAATCTCGTCTACCCACTTTGCACCAGAAGCCGGGAAGTGAACTCGTTCCGGTCCTAGCCCTGTCACAGAATCGGCATACGTGATCCAGCACGTGTGCGCGAGTCCTTCTGCTGCCCAGGCATGGCGCGGGTCGACATCCGGGATTGTGGCAGCACCGAGCGCAAAGAGACCCGCTATGAAGCATGATAGATGCTGTAAGTTGTTGTCCGGATTGACAGTTGCTCGATTCGCATCTACGACGTAGAGAAGCTTGCGCTCGGGTGAGACATATAGCAATTCGTTGATGATTGCTTCAGTGGATTCGAGATCTTTGAAGGGCGTTATGAGGATATGAAAGAAGTCAGTCGAAGAGAAAACGCTCACACATGTCAAGGTACCTCTGTTCCGTTTTCCCCGTCAATAGCCACTCTTTGAGGAAGTATTCATATGCGCTGTCTGCCATGGCACCTACGGAGTAGGTGTTGCTCACGGGACGGCCCGTTTCGAGATTGAATGTAGTGGCATAGAGTCCTCCGTGTTCAGCATATTGTCGCATATGTTCGGTGATGTGATCGACCTGTTACGACTGAGAATGAATCTCTAGAAGTCGAAAGTTCGTGTATCACTGACCACTCGGACATATTCTGACCGACCCGTCAAATGTGCTAAATACCTGTATTCCATCTGGCAACTAGCCATTTCCGACAGGATGGCCACGTTTCCCAGCCATCCTCCAGATGGGCGGCCGCTAGGCGCGAATTAGAGATGGGTCATTGGATCATTGGATGGAGCAATAGCACGCACTATTTGACGTTCACGTAAAATGCGGGTAATCCGTGCGTTGTGTTAAAGGCTGGAAGAAGTTGCCGACCCAGATCGTCCGCTCGGGCAAGAAACAGTGGATCTTTGTTCATTGCATAAACGGAAAGCAGCCCGCCTAAGTATCGTATGACAGTTTCAAAGAACTGTACACGTCTATCCTGTAAGCTTAGGATTAGAACTGAAGTCTAGCGTCAAAGCCTCGGGAAATACCTCGTCAAACGTTAATTGAGCGATATATGGTAAAGCCTCTTCATACTGTTCAGTTAGACCCATCAGGATCATCGTATCAAGGGCATCAACTGTCGAGGCAGCCCAGCCACCTAGGCTGTGTCGAGTTAACACTATCAAAGCATCTTCATTCCATCCCACACTCACTTATCCCTGGTGCCATTTGTCTTTGGGAGCAGTTCGTCGTGTGGGAAGGCGATGCTGTAGTATGCTGAATAGCCTCTGACAAACGCATCCTTGACTTTCTCCGCTCGCGTGCGCCAGAGATCAGAGTGACTGGCGTCCGTTTGAACTGGTGGCGATGTAACTCTTGGAGGAGGCATTAGTCCTGGATGAGCTGGAGCGTCGTAGATATCATCCTCGAATATAGGTGGGTACGGAGGTGGTGGTCCTGGAGGCCGCGCGAAAAGAAGTAGAGAGACAATCAGTAAGACAATAAATGCTATGGCGTATTGGACCCGTCTCGAATAGAAATACGAGCGATGACCATGTTTACTAGATGTCCGAGGGTCAGAATGTATAGGCAAGACCGTAGAGATCCTGTTCAAGGGCATGGTGGCTTGCCACGACTGGTGGTAGCAGAAGAAAGAGTTGCGTGCGAGGGCTCTAGTTTTGAGTCGACGAAGGGGGCCGCTAGACGACGCCCTCGGAGACAAGATGCCAACACTGCCAAGCCCTTGAATGAATGACACGACGGGTATACATTTGAATACATGAGTAGAACCGGCATGTAAGGAAACTGGTTCCTATGCCGCCGGCCGGGCACTTACCGAGGAACGCTTATATTTGAAGCTTGGAGAGCCTGCCGAATGCGATGGATATCCAGTGACGATGTCTAGCCGAAGCAAGATAATGTCGTAATGGGCAGCTTCTCAAGACATTGGATCCATTGACATGGCGATTCAACATGAAATATCGTGAGTTTCAGAGCAGGCCGCCGATGTGGTCTTAGGTCATGGGCGGGGGTAGGGAAGGGAAGCAGTATGTTAGAGGGAAAAAGACTGCCTTTACAGCCTGCAGTGAACGCCGTCTGTCACGGTCAGGCGACTTGTTGAGGACGGATGGACGTGTCGGCGCGGGACTCGAGAACCGCTACAGAGTTGTGTCTAGTTGTGTTCGGAGCGCCGTCTGCCGCCGGCAGCGGGATATACTACCCGGTTAGCCGGGCCAATGCATCCGGGAGTCGGTGACCTCGGATGCAAAACTCAGACCGCAGTCTTATATACTATCAATGTACCAGTAATGCAATCAGGATTGCATTTCTGTCCCCGCGGGCTCACATGTGCAAATATCCTTCTCGGATGAATCGGAACTTATATCCATAGCTATGATACACATACTGTGAATCTAGTGTATTTTTCAAGCCAGTACGAGTAGAGCTGAGGACTGGACAACAATTGCAACGAGAGATCACTACGATGTCACACGATGTCACACCGTTGATGCACGAAAATTTGGATCCCAGCCCGATGGCCGCGAAGCCGACTTAAGGTGGGCTTCAGCGCGTATCATAAGCGGACTTCCAACCATACGGCGCGTACCGTGCAATTGTCACGCTTTAGAATGCTCTCAGCAGTCGAAAGGACTCTGTGTCCTCACTTCCACTTTAAATCCTGATTTTTGAGTTTTGAAGAGTATTGTGCACTGCTATGGATACCATCATGTAAACGATCTGATATAATCTCTGGAGGATCTGACATGAGAGTAGCATCAAGCTATTGCCGCCCAGGAAACTGGCCTCTCTGGACCACCTTTTCCTGTCCCTATCCTTACTGCATGCAGCGTACCTCTACAGAATTTGGAATTATGATCCTTAGTTGCACGTCCTACTACCTGAATATTTTTGTACCCTCCCGAGTGCGGGAAGGGCTGCAAATCGAGCGATTGCATTACTTGTCCCAATTGCATTACTGGTACATCGATAGTAGTCCTGACACGACTCAGCGTGATGAAACGGATACTGCAGAAATGCTCGAATAATTGTCCATCATATTGCCCTCATATAGTACACGATTACAAGACGAGTTTCGAAAGTCTATGCGCAGAGGACTGCGACATACTTGATGGCACATGACATAGGTTCACACTAGATCCAACAGAGGCAACGGCGCAACGATACAGTACACGAAAGCAAAGCTGACAGGAAAAGCCGAGATTCTAATCATCCTCAGAAGACGTGTCATAGAGGACGATGTATTCGGCATCTTGGGTCTCGTTCGCGGGAACAGCACGGATATCGTGGTAGATCTCCTCGTCGTCGGAAATTGAGGGGGAGGGTACATCGACCAGCGAGATTGACGAGTCGATAGAGCCGTTGTCTGAAGTTCCAGACGAGAACGTGAGCCGTGCCACCGATTGCGTATAGGCTCGAGTATCCGCGGTGGTCAGGGAGGGAGGCGGTGGCATGATCACCGAAGAGGCCGCTAAGGACTCCTCAGAAGTTTCTTCATGCGTCTCAACGACAACGATACTAATGAGCGTACTCAGCATTACTATAGACAGCACATATAAAGGACCACTTACTCAACCCATACGCTGGTGCCGAAGTAGCGACGACCATCGTGCAGCCGCCAGTAACTTACGTACTTGCCAGGAATTTCTGGTGCCTGTGCACGATCATGAGCAGGATGAATGAGCCTAATGGTGTAGGTAACAGACCTTCATTTCGGCACAAGCCATCTCAATTTCTTCACCAGGTTGGACAGCACCGATGTGCATCCGGTTTACCGCACCCTCATGAGTAGCAAGTCGTTCACCAGCCACGAATACAAGCGCAGTTTCCTCGGGCCACGCCATCTGACCATTGTTGCACATGCGCCAAGACTTGACAAACTCCGCGCCGGGAGGGAATTGTTGCCCATCTGGTATGTTGTTGGATTGGACACACGTCACCTGCGGACTGTACGGAAGTACAGGCGATCTTGACGGCGAGACCGTTTGGGGCGTGCCAAGGTAGTCGCTTACTTTCATACTCATTCCGCTCGGAATCTGGACCATCTCCGGAGCCTCAGCAGCGAGCGGTGGCTCGCTCACTGCATGCTGGCTTGCAGCGGCATCCGTTTCTTGTTTAGAGTCTTCGCTCCCTGTTAAAGCACCTGGCATAGAAGAAGCACGTTCTAGGACCTGGACAGGGGGGTTCAGGAGATGTTGAAGAACGGTCGTGACTTCGGGCCAAAATTGTTGCCAGTCGCCCTCATGAGTGGTCAAGGCGACAGGGTTCTCCGCAGTCAATGCGCCAGGGATTATAGCCTCACCGTCGACTGGTGTGTCCAGAAGATTAGCCTCAGGGGGTGGCGAAGGGATATAAGGACGTCCGCAAAAAGAATCTGGGGTAGAAGCACGAGAGCATACGTGCAATGCTGTCACCACATCAGCATTCAGATCAAGTGCCTCGGGACCAGATACGTTGGACGCAGCCGATGTTGGTAGTGTAGGTATAGAACTCGTTACATTGGTTTCGACCGGTGTTGGCGCATTCGGTGCTTCATGAGCTCTAGGTTCCTCGGGTACCAACACTTCAGAAAGTGTCAATGGCGCGGTGGGCGGAGATCTCCACTGCAAATCGAGCGCAGGAGGTGTCCAGCAGGCGGGGATCAAAGGAGGGATGCTAGGGATGGGATCGGCATAATCGATGACTGATGACACCCGGGAGATTGGGGAGGACGTTATACCGAAGCTACACGCTATTGGTTCACGGATTTCGGGAATGACTGGGGATGGGTATTCGTAGACAGGTGCGTAGCCGTGAGTCTCGTGTGTAACACCTATTAAGTTGGGCAAGAGTTCCGGAGAAGCTCTAGCAGGGCTATTGCGAACGATCATGTCAGGTGATGGCGACCGGCAAACTGGATGGACAGGTAACCTGCAGACACATGGCGAGAGAGGTGGGCTGCGAGGTTCTGGTACCGAGGCAGGGCAATAAGCATCCTTCACTCGAATCTTGACAAACGAGTGTTTGATAGGATGAACGGGGATCGGCAGAGCCTCGCAGGACTGGCAGAGGTCGAAGTCGGGACAGTCGGGGTGAAGACACTGAACACATCAAAGGTAAGTTTAACTATAATGGTACAGTGCATTTTGTTGCTCACCTTGTAACGAATTCCTCTGATTGGCTTCTTGCACTCATCGCACGTAGCGGGATGTGTTGCCTTACGGCGTCGACCACTGGGATACTGTCGACATGCGATATGATTAGCTGTTTTACTTGTACACTGGCATTGTGATACTCACAAGAATCTGATCTTCGTCAGCAACTTTCACAAACGCATGGTCGGGATGTTCCTCTGCGACTATGGCGAAGCAGCTCGAGCACGTGTCGAAGTCCGGGCAAGTCAAGCATTTCTGAGAACAGTCAGTTCACGCCGTGCGATAAAGCCTTCGGAATACTTACGAATCTGGTACCACGAATCCGAGACTCGCAGAGGTTGCACAACGCACTATGCACGAAGGGCTCGGGCTCGGGCTCAGGCTCAGGAACTCGTGGGGTCTCTGCGCGCTCCTCGTAAACCCTGTGGACGATGATCTTGCCGGGAGTGGCGAGTTCGACGAATTGATGGGCCGCATTGTGGACCTCTTTCGCGCCGCGCGAAACGCACATTTCGCACAGGTCAAAGTCGGGGCAGTCCAGGCACTTGTGACGAGTGCCGATGACCAAATCCTGGCAATTGTCGCATGAGATGTTGTCGTGGACGACGGGAGGAGGGGGTTCGTTTGCGTTGATCGCCGTGCGCGCAGCCATGAGGTTCTCTAGATCTCCAGGTTTGGGAATTGGCATGAAGGAGTGGGTGAGGTCGTGTGTAAAACGCGCGTCGGGATCGGCAATGCATGTCGAGCAGAAGTCGAAATCGTCGCAGACTGTACACTTGTGGCGGACACCTGTGACCGTAAGGCCACACCCATCGCAGGTGGTGTTGAAGTGCATTGGTGGAGCAGGATGTGTAGATCTGTAGCGTTCCTGCGCAACCTCGAATCCTTCGCGGTCCCACGGTACTTCGATGGGGAAGAAGGGATGATCTGCGTCGTGCTGGGCCCGAACGTCGGCAGAGGAGATGCACTTCTCGCAGAAATCAAAGTCTTCGCACAATATGCAGCGATGGCGCACACCTGTGACCCGCTTCCGGCATCCGTCGCAGGTTGCGCTATGATGCTGAACGCCATGCTTGCGAGCACGAGCAGCTATGAACGCGGCGTCCGAAGCGCCATTGGGTATGGGGTAGAAGGCGTGGGTGACTTCATGAGTCGTGCGGCGCTCGGGAAGGCCGATACAGGACTCGCAGAACTCGAAATCCTCGCACTCTAGACACCTCTGTACAACGCCCGTGATGACGCGGGAACAGCCATCACAGCGGTATGTCCCGTGGAGGGCCGACGCAGAGGCTGTGGTCTGCGAGTCGCCCGAGATATTCCACATATTGACCTTCGCTTGGATTCCGTCGTTCATCGCCTTCGCTCTATCAGCCAGAGCTCGAGTTTGCTCCGTGCCGAAAATGCCACTCGTGGAGGGCATACCCACCATGACCGAAGCGTGATGGTAGCCCTCATTCGACGCTCGCTCCTTGCCCTTGTTCTCGAAGTCAGCTTCGACAGTACTACACGCACTGGACGCCTTCGCCGTAGACTCAAAGTCGAATCGAAGGTTTTCGAGCGAGTCTCTGACCTCTTCAATTTGCCTCTTGAGTCGGTCGCATTCCGCAGTCCATCCGCAGTCGTGCGTAGACGTGGCAGTAGAAAACGCACTGAACGGCGGAGGTGGCGGCGGCGGCGGTGCCACAGGTGTGTTTGGGCCCGAAAGGTAGCTCCACTGTGGGCGCGGTGGTGCAGCGACATTGTTGTTCGACAACGGATAGAGAACGGGAGGTGGCGGGACAACTGGCGGGAGCGGCATAGGCGGTGGCGGCGGGACAAGCGGGTGATAGCAATGAGGCAGAGCAGGCGGCACGGTGCTTGGCATGAAAGGACGAGGTGGGGCTGAATTGGGGCCGCGCATGCCCATGCACCACGGCTCCGGGGTTATATCCCTCGGAGAGCCTCTGCTGCGGGCAGAGTCTGGACTTGCGGCCCTGGTCCACGAGGGCGGGGACCTCCAGTACATGTCCTCGTTCCAAGCCGGTGATGACACCGGAGACGGTGATCTGATCTGGATGGATGGCACGCTCGGAAGTCTGCGAGCCGCAGGCAGTGGCGCATTCCGTGAGTTGCGCCTTCGCCAAGTGGATAAGCGAGGCACTTGAGGCGGAACCGAAGGTAGGGGACGGCTAGATGACCCAACTGCGTCATAATCCCGGATCCCATACCGCCATCTGGCCCCAGTAAGAGGGAGATCCTCATCCGAGCTGGCGGCATCATCTGAGCTATCACTGACAGTCCTCAAGTACGGCACTGGACTGTTTTCCGCAGTGGATCCTTGAGTGTCACTTGCTCGACACAAAACGTCTAGTCCCAAATCGACGACCCGCTCGCTTGCCTGCTCGAAATTGTGCTCTGACTCTGCTCTAGGAGTGGCTAAGAGGCCTCCTTCGTAAGTGACATTAGTCATAGGCGAGGACGCCAGAGACCTCTCGGCGAGGAAGGACATGCCGTTCCTAAGGGTCTCGAGTGCTTGATTTACTGGCATCGGCGGAGACCAGGTAGACGGGGAAACTATGGCAGAGTCCGCAATGCGTGAGTAGGCGCGAGGACTAGAGGGTTTCAAGTTGGATATGCAATGCGGATACACGCATGCACCCCACTCGAAAGAATGTCGGCATCTTCGCGCATTCGCGTCGGACGCGTCACTCTGCTCGGGTTCAGAATCTGGTTCGATGGGATCGTCGCTATCTTCTCCATTGGCATGCGAAGCATCAGATTGATTCATCTCGACATCGCTTTCCATCGCCAAGGGCTGAGCAGGTTCAAACGACGTGCGCGAGGAAAGAGCACTTTGCAACCGCTGTAAACGTGAAGGGTTTGATGCCAACGGCGCGGTTACTTGGGGAGTCAGGCGCAGATTGAGTGGCGCAGAGGGAGCCTCTGGAATGGTGGTACCTAGGAGACCAGATGGTGAGCAGAGCTATACTGCAATAGTATCAGACAACTGACCTAGATATGGTCGCCATGGCCTAAGAGGCGCAGTAGGAGGAGACACTCGCGGAGTCGACAAGCGTGCTCTTGTACGTTCATTGAGCCGATCCACTATATCGCGCTTACGTGCAGACTCTCTGGCGCCCATGACACAAGCATCAGGAGGCTGTTCATCCTCAGTTGCTGGCGCGGCCACGGATTCGTCCGTCTTTAAGACGTCGGAAAGCGTAACGGGCATGGTAGGTATTGTATCTACAAAAGAATGAACATTGCAATAAGAACGCCTCTGAAGACAACACTTACCAATGAAATTAGACGACGTCGAAGCAGTGGGGACCACGACGCCACTGGAAGTACGAGTAAACGTGCGCTCGCGAATGCGATCAAGGATGGTACGACGTTCGCTTTCGCTGGGAGGCCGGTAGCTCGCAATGATCTCGGTGGTAGAAGTTCGACCGGAGCCTTGGACCGGTTCGGGCGTCTTAGAGACGTCACTGCCTTCGCCGAGATTGATGGCGGTGCTCGTCGCTGCCCAACGGTTCGAACCCACTTCGTACCCATTGTCCTCTAGGTCAAGAGGAGTTCTCTCTGGCGTGGGCGTTTCCGAGTGGACGACCTCGTCGTTTACTGTAAATCTCAGCACAGCCCCAGGCCATACTCGCAGCTGATAAAGCTGGGTGCTTTGGTCATATGCCGCCGCACCGTGAGCTTGTCTTGTCACCAAGATGCGAGAATTAGGTACGTTGGAATTAGGTGAAAGAAAGACATCAGACAAGTAGAACGCGCTCGTTATCGAGAACGCCTTGTTGAGCTGTGTGAAAAGGGGCGCTGTGAGCGGGGGTGGGCGATGTACATATGATACGCGTACCTGGCTGGTCAGCTGCTCATACGACGGGAAAGCGTCCTCTTCGAACGTGAACTTTCGAGTTACTGAATTATAGGTGGCTTTGACGGTAAACATCTTTCTCGCACACCCTTTGACTGTGCGCTGGGTGTGGGGAAGAGACAATTGCGAGCGCCCGCAGCCCGAACGCAGCCCATCTTATACGCGGGGGACTGCCTTTAGCGGCGCGCCCACGTGTTATTAGGTTCAGGCGTCTCTATGAGGCGCCCATGAGTGGCAGATCTAGAGCACCGACTTTCGCAGCGACCACCAACTTGCATGCCCTATAGTATGCTATCGAGGGCTCTTAGGTCTTTGAAAAGTATGCGAAAAAGACATTCTGTGAAGAGAGATACTCACTTTAATGTAGACATTGTCCTGATGGGACGAACACAGAAATGACTGCGCCCCGTCGCTTCCGAGGCCGACGCGATTTCCTTATAATGTCCAAGTCGTGGTAGCTACCTGCTGCGGTAGCAGTGCAAATACAGCACAGCACATCAGGATCTGTATTGCCCGGTGCGTGCTCTCGACTGAGTCCTTTGCTGATGTACCAACCACGTAAATGATAGTCCCCCAGAACACGGGGACATGACTTCCGTGATACCCGCTCGTACCTTCGAGGGTTTTTACCGTAGGAAAATTGACAGCGTATCGGTTCGAACGCTGAAAGATACACTGGCTAAGAGGAAGTATTGGACCGCCACCTCGAGATGCATCATGTGTGGTATTCACCTCGGAAAGTGTCTAAACAAGTCTCATGTGCGTTCGGGTGGCTCATTGTTGAATACAGACGATCAAGGCGATAATCAGCGTAGCTCCTGATGTCCAGAATTCCTCGTAAATGGACCCCGCATGACCTCACTTCGCCGCTGCGACGTCAAAAGCATCTTATTCTATGAACGTAAGCTGCCTTGACCCTATCTGAGTCGTATTCTGTCTCTGAGACTCCAACTGCTTCCGCATCGTCACTGAAACAGCCACCCGCCCACTCGACTTATCAGGACAACCAGATCATGATTACTGCCAGTCGTACTTTTCACAAGCCCGATGCACATGATCCGACATTCCTGGATCATGACATTGTAGCTCAGTTGTCTCTAGATCTTGTGCAATGAAGACGAGACGATTAGGTCAGTGACTTGCCTAGTGGTGTTCAACTCCGTCGTTAACTTTAGTCCCTTGGCAGTTGTATGATCTCGGATTGAGCACTCAGTCCTTAAAAAGCGTGCTCAAAAATGGGTACCACCCTACCACCTTGCCCCATCTGCCTCCACTACCCACTACTTGGTTCCGTTGTATTGACTACAACCCCTCACCCCCATCCCCTCAGACATGATCACAATACTTGATCTTGCCGATGAAGTCTTGGTTCTTATCCTCCTCAAGATGGAGTTCCAGTGCATCATACGTTTCAAGCAGGTACGTACATCGTTGTTCCACTACCCAGACACCGTAGTCAACATTACTTGCTAGGTTTGCAAGCGACTCCTTGATGTCGTCGAGAACTCCATAGAAGTGCAGTACAAGATTGACTGTGGAGTATACGGAATGGTCGACGGCAATACACATAAATATACCGTTTTCGAGCGGCGAGAACGGCTAAAAGCCATGCAGGATGCCTGGGCGAAGGGGACACCGTCAGAAACATTCGAGGTGTTTGATGACTACTACACACGCATTTTTGGCAGCATCTGCGCTCGGCTCGACGGTGAAAGCACGATACATATGTATCAAATTCCGTCGAAATTTCGCAACATACCCAAAAGGGAATGGTCCGTCTATCTATCCTTTGCTGTACACAAATTCAGTATAGATCATAGCCAGCGACTCCTTATTGTTTTGGAGAAATGGTGAGTTTTTGTATGTTGTAACATAGGCCTAAACTCATAAGTGCTCATCAGCCAGGAGCTGGGAGGGGCTTTACGTATTCATATATTAGACTCGGAAAATGGCGAATTGCATGCGCTCGCCCGCCTTCCTTGTATCGATCTGGCAAATCTTCGGTATGAAGCCTGGGGTGTGGATATCTCTGGGGATTATATCGATTGCAGTGCCAGTGATAATCAAGAGCCTATATGTCTTGTCTGGAATTGGAAAACATCGGTCAAGCACTTGGTCCGTACCCTCTTTTTTTCACGTCCGTCAACTCAAATTATTTCTTCAGCACATCAATAACACTGCCGAATTTTACTTCATCGACGACCATCATGGTCTTCTACCCTACACAGTGCCGTTTACGCAACCCAAGCAAAACAAGCAACGAGGTGCCGAATCGTACTTACTTCTCGTTCCACTCGACAACGCCGTACGCAACAATGGTAAGCCTACGACTCTGGAGGGATTATATTCGTCCGCGGACATCGTCAAGTTCGCATTACCGTACCCTAGTGCTATCATTAAAATACAAGTAAACTCTCATCGAAACCCACCGCACGACGCTCAAGTTCCTTTCAAAAAAGACCCGCGACATCGGTTGCTTCAAGTTGAGGTCCAGATGGACTCCTGGTGTCTTCATGGATGGAGGCAATGCTTAGACCAGAATCTCTGCTGTCAGGAAAACAACAGGCATCTTCCGTACACGCCTCGCGCCATCCCAACCGAATCACTGCTCCTTATACCTACCTCCAACATCCTCCATCACCCGTGGGCGCTCCGTGACTCCGATAACTCTTCCTCCGCCTTGAGGCCCTTATGCATTTCGGACATGCTTGTCTCCTGGTCGGAGTGGTGCAAAGGTCTCGTCGTATTCCAAGAACCGTGCATCATCGCGCATCGAGCGGAGGCTTGGATCGGAGGATTCCTAGGAATGCGGGCTATCGCAAACATACAACAGTACAGTGACGACTGGAGGAGTGAGATGTTACACACGTATAGCGCCGTCTTCGATTTTAGCCCCCACTGAAATGGGACACCGACCGCTCCACAAGTCCCAACGTGGTCCCTGGGAGAGACTTCAGGCAATACGGGATACGTGAATTTATTGAAGGTAATATGGAAAACGTTATGCAGTATGACTGGATGCATGCGGATGGCATAGAGGCGACGGGACTAACGGACGACGCGTTAATCACCAGTCAACGAGATGAGTGAGTACATCCCCGAATCGTCGCTTGACAGCTCCCTTATGCACTCGGTTTTCCCAGGTCAACACGCCAATTACTCAATCCCCAGATCTGGGCCTTTTGAGCCCATGTCTTCATTATTAATCATCGTAGCGAAACCTAAGCGTCGATAGTACTGGCGTGGATCAGTTCATTTATACACGTCCCATAGACTATGTTACGCTTTACGACGAGCCGGCCGGTGTTATTAGCGCAATGGGTCAAGCAGTGCGGAGAATAATGTGTACGCCGCTCTCCGTACTGATGATATCACTCATTTCTCCAACCTTGAGTGCATAAGTCGCGTCTTCGAAAGGCTTCTGCATCTGACCCTATCGATACACTGTCAGCGTGGACATTTTCATGATGTATGAATCTACATACTCGTCCAAAAGCACCTAAATCGCCTTGATGCTTGGCAGACGAACAATCTGAATGAACCGATGCGAGTTGCTTGAACCTCTCCGGATCGCCATCTATCTCTCGTTGATAGCCACGAAGAATTTCAACAGCTTCTTCCTTCGAACGTGTAATCTTGGGCTATAAGACATCCTAAGACATAGCATATAATCGCAAGAACGCTATATTGCTCACCTCCTTCCAGCTACTTGGGCGGCGGCTATCGCGGTGCTTAACAAGCAAATGACTAGCACGAACTTGACCTTCCGGGACGGCACCGCTACCGCTGAGATACTTCGAGGCACCGGGGAGGTTCTTGACCTGCTCTTCAGTCAATCCAGAAGGAGGTTCCCAAGTAGACTGTTGCGTCTGAGGGTGGTAGAAGTAGGGTACGCCGCGCGAGCTGGACATGCGGACTTCCCAGCCAGAACTCTGTACACATTGTGAACATGCAAATAATCGGATCAACTTGTGAGTTTACCATGATTGTAGTCGAGGGCTGAGGTGGACAGAGAGCTTGGAAAGTCGAGTGAACGGTGGTGGTCAAGAATTAAGATCGAAGCTGTATCGAGCGTCAATACGCTACCGTAGGCCATCGCGGAACGTCTGGCGCAAACTTGTCCTGGAACGCTCTTCAGCTTTGATTCTTTGACATTGGGATCTTCACTCTGAGGCACAGAAGAGATACGTTTTGATCGTATATTCTACTGAAGCAAAGCTGTCATAAACTACCGACGCACGTGTGGCCATCAAGCTATGTCGCAAAGGCTTCCAGACGGGCTGGGCTCTGCGGTACGTACACCGACGATCTGAGGTCCATATGCACTCACACATCTTCTGGTTGCATCCTCTCACCAGATTCACATATCTTCGATTATTGTACTGGTGGGTCCTTCCAATTGCCGTCTTGTCATCCTGTTTCATCATAACACTCATTTAAAACGCTTGCACGTGCGGGTTTGCCATGCGCTACGTTAGGACTTCTCAGTGCAGTCTCCAAGGCCTGACCATTCGGTGATCCATCTGCTCCTGATGAGCCTCCAAAGAGTGGTGCCTATCACAGAAGCGCGAGCCTCATGGGTTCGCGAGCGGGGTGTATAATAAGCAGACAGCACAGCTGGTTTCAACACCGCGAGGTTCAGACTCAGCTTTACGATGCGGACGGTCTACCTTAGTGTCTTTGCGCTCATGGGTGCAGCCCATGCTGCGACAAATCTCACCTCTCTTGTCAATTTGTTCATAGGTACCGCATCGGGTGCCAACGGCGGAAGCGGAGGCAATGCTTTCCCAGGTGCTGCTATTCCGCATGCGATGGTCAAGGTATGCAGGTATGCCCCTTTCAATGTTTGGACACGCTGACGATAAGATAGGTGGGCATCGATGTGGACGAGTCTCCTCGCCAAGCTGGCTACATCTCAGATAATTCGTCCGTTGTCGGTGAGCGACATTTGCGTAGAGATGCGATGCGCTGATTGTACAATGTCTGAGTCAGGTATTTCCCTGATGCACGACGAAGGCACTGGTGGCAACACTAATGGCGGATATGGCATCTTTCCATTATTTCCACTTATGAACTGTACATTCACAAGCTGTCCTGTCGGACTTAGTGCTCGTGAAGCAAAGCGTGCAGCTGGTGCAGATGGTAAGCTTATTGGAATGAAGCAAGTTGGGCATGACTCAGATGATGTTAAGCTGCTACTCCGGGTTACTTCACTACAACGTTCGTAAATGGTATCAAAACCGAAGCTACATCAACTCGTCGCGCTGGACTTATCCGTTTCACATTCCCTTCCTCCGCTACTTCGAGGGATGTTGTCGTCGACCTTACGCACGATCTCCAGCGCTCTTTCGAGGGTGGCACCATTATGTTAGACCAATCTACTGGTCGGGTTACCTTGACAGGGACATTTCTACAGGTGATTCTCTGCTAATTATCGTATTCAGCCCCTCACTAATCATATTTCAGAGCTATGGCGTCGAAAACTACACCGTCCATGCATGCTACGACTTTTCCGCTCCGACCTCCCAGAATGCTCAGACCTTGATCTCTTCGGGCCTTTTCCAAAGCTCTCCCTCTTCTTCGACTACTATCACCATATCAACGAACCTCACATCCTTATCATTCCCTTTCACATCAAGTCCCACCAGTACTCAAGCCGGGGCCCTACTCTCTTTCAACACAACTAGTGGATCAGTGCTAAGTAGGTTTGGCGTATCATTCATTAGCCCAGACCAAGCATGCTCGAATGCTGAAGAAGAGATACCCAATTGGGATTGGGACTCTGTCCAAGAGGCTTCTCGAAGCAAATGGGAAGATGTCCTGAGTAGGGTCATGATCGATGTCGAGAAAGAAAATGTCACTGTGGTTGAGCTGCTTTATTCGTCGGTGCGTTTCATACTGATTGCGCAACACAATCGCAAAGCTAACCCTAGGAAATAGCTATACAGGGCGTCCTTGGTTCCTGCCAACCTTACTAATGAGAACCCATACTGGGATTCTCCGTACCCTTTCTTCGACGCATTCTTTTGGTAACTGATTTCGTCAGACATCGCACGTGGCAGCGGCATTGACGACTCATGACAGCTCCTGGGATACATTCCGTACTGTCCATCCTTTGCTTTCATTGATGTCGCCCCGTGAATGGGCGGATATCGTGAATGCATATATTGACGGATGGAGATTCACGGGTACGAGGCTTGTCTGTCGAAGATATCAACGATGGTGGAGCTGAACGTCATGAATCCAGGCTTCATCCCAGAATGCCGGGCCAACACAAAACAGTATGGATGCTTGTCGTATATCTGCCGCATCGGCTTATCTTTCTTGTAGTGGATATGTCCAAGGCGGTTCCGACGGCATGCCGATCCTCGGTGACTTCGTCGTCAAGTATGCAGAACACGCTGCGACGCTTGGTGTGCCAACAGATGACCTCTACCAGGCACTTGTTGACACAGCAGAAAACACAGTAAGCGGCACAACTCTCTCGCTGGGCAGAAGCTGACTGAACCTTAGCCGGAAGACTGGTACTTTGGTATGCTTGAAAACATGTTCATGAATGATGTACTGAGATCTCCTCAGACGGCCGTCAGAACACAGCCTGGAAGATGTTCGGATACATCCCTACGGACTGGACTGATCCTTCTGGTGCCACAGGCCTACCTACTAGAGAAGCATCTCGCACAGAAGAGTACTCGTTGGGCGATTTTGCTGTGCGCCAAGCCGCGAAAGTATTAGGCAAGGGGTCGGATGCCATAGACCTATACGGCAACAGATCCATGGGCTTCACCTTGGTATGGGATCCCAATGTTACCAGCGATGGCTTCTCGGGCTTCGCCCAGCGACGCTTCCCGGTAAGTCCATTGCATTCCAGACTTTGATGTCAAGCTTGTTAACAAATCATAGAACGGCAGCTTCGCGTTCAGCCCTCCGGATGCATGCTCGCCAGTAGATCCCACCCCTCATTCATGCGCTAGGGGTACAGATAACAATGTAGGGTTCTACGAATGTATGTATAGGCATCTACCAACCTCGCAGACACTAATGGCGCTCGCTCATTCAGCATCGTCATGGGAGATGAGCTTCTTTGCCCCTCACTCTATGTCTACAGTGGTGAATCTAATGGGAGGCGTTGGGACCTTCATAAACAGAGTGTCTGTATCCTCATCCTTCATCAATCTCTGCATGCTGACTTCTTTATCTAGAAACACTTATTTCTCCAAAGGGTATTATACCGCTGGAAACGAGCCGTCGTTCGCCATACCTTGGGCTTATCACTATGCCGGCCGTCCTGACTTGAGCGCACTGCGTGTACGAAACATCGTCTATAAGAGCTTCAATACCGGCATTGGCGGCGTATGTCATCCCTTACAAGCCTGTCCAGCCTGTTCGACGCTCAACTCTGTTTATAGATTCCTGGGAACGACGATAGTGGCGCGATGGCAGCACTGCTGACCTTCCATTTACTGGGACTCTACCCAGTCGTGTCGACGCGCCAATTCTTGATTGGATCGCCTTTCCTATCTTCATACACTCTTACGAACGACCTGTTCGGTAAACAGACCAGGGTCGTCGTCGAAGGATTTGACCCGGCTACCCTCGCAGCTACTCCCGCCAATGGAACGGCACTGTATGTCAAGAGCATCACCATCGATGGGGCCCCAAGCGAAAGTCTGTGTTGGGTCTCATTCGACGATTTGACTAGTGGTGGAAACATCAAGATTACCGTCGATGCTGACGCTAGTGCCGCGGCAGCTAGGGGATGCGGCTCTGGGCCGAACGCTCTTCCTGCCTCGTTGGAGACGGGTGGCTTCTAAGCAGTAGTATAACAATGAAGTAGTGGATTGTATGCGACAAATACATAAATGTACAGTAGTCTGTCAATTCTGCCATATGTTGAATGGCAAGCTGAACCAAAACTGGTCATGCACCGCCCAGAAACACTGGCGCTCGAAGCGCATCTTGACCGCAAAGCGCAGCGCTTCCTCTTCGGTCATGAGCCCCTCAGTCAAGTCCACGATGCGTTCGACGATCTCATGGGGCACGCGGACGTCCAGGTTCTCTTCCAAGGCCTCGCGGATCCAGTCGATCTGCTGGGGCGGAGTGTTTGTGGTGGAGGGGACCTCAGAGTCCGCAGACATCTCGGGGTCTACCAGGAAGGTAAACATGACTCGCATAGAGCCTGGCTTGGTGGGGTCAACAAGATGCGCTTCGGCCTCTTTGCATTGGTAGATGTTGGGGTATGCCACCGTGTGGCCCAGCGGGATAGCGGTAGAGCCTATGTACTGGTGGCTTGGGGCCCCTGCGTTCAGACCCCACGCGCGACTTGTCGCACCTGCGTCTCCAGGATGGAACTTTCGCGGAGAGCGCACTGGCATCCTAAAATTCAGCTCTAGAGGTGTGACGTTATCCTGTGCATGAAATGGCATCCTGCTTTAGTGTTGGCAGATGTGATTGAGTGGACTTACGACAGCCAGACAGTGTACAGCAATTGCTGCAACATGTTCGTTCCGCATTCCCGTAGCACGCCAAGGGGTGCCCTGGTACGATGGGCCATCTGGTCTCTAAGCACGGTTGGTGCGAATAAGCACATTAACGGTCGTCAGCCAGGGGTACTTACAAGCTTGATATCCATAACAAGGGTATAAACCTTCACCGTCGTTCCCCTCAGCGACGTCCGCGAGTGCCTATGTTCCAGACCCCCTGGATACCCGGCCACCGGCACATCAGGATACACTATAGGCCTATTGTGTATCCAATGCTGCAGTTCGTTCCGATAATTCAGCCAGCCGTCCTCGTCGTCAGAATGTTCCGGCTCCTCTGGCTCGTCCCACTCGGTGTACTGATATTCACCCGGTATGCGATGGAAGAGGGGATTGTCTCTCGATAAGTCGGTCAGAACGTGTTCGAACAACGGGATCGTCCCCGCGACGAGCTCCTCGATTCCTGCGACAAGGTTCTTGGATGATGGAGGGACGCCCGAGATGTAGGATAGTGCGCTGACGCTCAGCGGAAGGACTGATGGAGATACTGAGAACGGCGTAGCAATGCCTGAGAAATTCTGGGTCAACAATCCGTACGTGTCTTCCGATAGTTGAGGGTCTCGTATCGGACGCAACTCGCCCGTAGTGGTATCTTTGACGAGTGTGCGTCCATAGACGAGCGGGTACATGGCTAGATCCACTGGGAATGTGCACGCCTGTTCTGGGTCATGATAATGTTGCTTAGAACGAATTAGATCAAAACCCCTGTTCAGTCGTAGCAGGAGTGCGCTGTCTGCTGGGACAGTGGTTGTCCAGATCCTGTCGAAACAGGATACTTGACTTGTGTAAAATATACCATTTGTGAGGTTGTGTCACATCATGAGGCAGCCATCAGCGCGTACCAGTGATATATTGGGTCATACAGTGAAGCATAACTGGATAGTTCGTCGAGTACGTACTCAACCTGAAACAGTCAGAAATATTCAAGTTTATGTGCTCAATATTGGGCATCAATACATACCTGTTTTGGCGTTAGCTGGATATTCGAGGAACCTGAGGACGTCTGTACGACAATCGTCTTTTCCCCTATTCGGCGCCACGCGTCTCTGGCCTGCGTGCTTTTGACTTTCGTCCACCAGCCATTGGTGGACCGAATGCTGAATGATAGTTTGCACATCGCAAGTTCTGTCAGCTGGAGGAGAGTACATCGAGTATCAGCCGGACGCTTCACGCATAGCTAGGAAGTT
The DNA here is from genome assembly GCA_005298045.1 of Pleurotus ostreatoroseus. Classification (NCBI taxonomy): domain Eukaryota; kingdom Fungi; phylum Basidiomycota; class Agaricomycetes; order Agaricales; family Pleurotaceae; genus Pleurotus; species Pleurotus ostreatoroseus. Next base: position 23,418 of record SWBT01000472.1, on the reverse strand, counting down.
TAACGAATACTAACAGTCCGCGGTAGCTCGCCAACTCCGTACAAGTATACATTACCATTCCAGAACGGGTGCAAGTATCCTCGGTTGTCATGGTTCGTCATGAGTCATACAGTGAAGCTACAATTATACAAAGACGTTAGTTCGTAGAAGTAAAGGCAGAGGATGCGGTAGTAAGTGGGCAAAGCTTCGTCGCCACAACACAGTGCGGCCGCACTGAGACAGCTCCGGCAGCGCTTGAGCGCCGTGCATGGCCCGGAATGGAAGGTGCTGTAGTTCGACCTTCGGACTTTTCGGCGCACGACACACTTGAAGGGAGACAGCATAACGATAGCATTGTAATCAGTGGGGTACAGTAGAATGAGGAGGATAGCAAATGACAGCAAGCCAACATAAGAAAGAAACATGTCCGAGTCGCGTTCAGGGTCCCAAGTCCAGGTGCTACCTCCTATTCCACTGATTCATACCCATACCCATGCCCATGTTCCCCATGCCCCCGCCCATGTTCATCCCGCCGCCGCCCATGCCCATACCACCGTTCATGTTCATGTTCATATTCGGGCTCATCCCCATCCCCGCGTTCATCCCGCTCATCCCATTCAGCCCCATCGCATTGTTCATGCCCATCCCGCCCATCTGCACACCCATACCCCCCATCTGCACGCCCATACCCATCATATCTTGCCCCTCCCAGCCGCCCATGCCTTGCATGCCCGCGCCGTCGAACCCGCCGCCCCCGGCGAACTGGCCCATGTTCCCCATGCCCATCCCGCCCATGTTCGCAGCCATGTTCCCGCCCATGGGACTGAGGTTCGCGAGATTCCCCAGGTTACCGAGGTTACCGAGGCCGCCGAGATTGCCCATGCCCATGCCCTGCGCGCCGCCGCCCATGCCCATGTTCATACCACCGACGGGCATAGGCGACCCCATACCGCCCATACCGACGCCTGCGTCGTTCCACGGCATGTTCTGCATGTTCTGTATGCCGAGTCCCATGGCTTCTGGGTTCATGCCGCCCATCTGGTTCACTCCGCCCATCATGATCGGAGGGCCCATCATACGCGGCGGAGGGTTGTTGAATGCTCCGCCGCCACGACCCATGGACATAGGCGTGGCCATACCAGATGCCCCTGAAGGACCACTTTGTGGAGGCGGGCCAGATTGGTTGTTCTGTCCTCCACGAACGGGAGATTTCGGCCGTAGTGCATCGATTTCTGAAAGAGAGTTAGCACCAACGTAGCGTAGCGAGAGATATCATTCCACTAACCAGCAGTCATTGGGACGACAGACCTGCCCCCAGACTCAGACGCGAGTGCTTTCACCTTAGACTCCCATGCTTCACGGTTCCATCTTACAGGAGTCTCGGTATCGCCCTCCATAGGCTGGTCATCGCCCGCCTGCGACTGAGCGATCGCTTCTTCCCCTTCGGCCAAAGCGGAAACCCAACCCTTTCTCAGGGTTCGCGCTCGACCGAACAGCTCAAGTCGTCTGAGCCCGAGACAGAAGTTCTCTATCAGCGTGTACATTTCCGGGGGTTTCAGCGTGGGGTCCGTTGGATCTCCTTCCCAGATGATCACGTCCGTATCTAGGTGAATAAGATTGGGAACCCACGTTGAAGTCACGAGTACCAAACACATACCGACGTTGCAGTGCACAAACCACGAGTCAGTGGACCGTCTGACCGTGCCGCGGATACCCATGAGGCAATGTTGCTTGGTGCGTGTTAGTAGTGATGTCGTAGGAGGGTCTGTCTGTGAAAGCAAAGGCCTATTAGTGCAGCGACAATCGAGTTACGATCATACTTACGCCAGGTCCACGGTTGGTCGACTTATTCGTCTTTACCCAAACAATGTCTTCACATCGTCTGAAGCCCCATTTCGCCACGACTTCGCGACCTCTTTCCAGCCCATCACCGGCGCCGCTGCCAACCCACAACAAGACGAAAGAAGGGTCCGCTGCTAAAGCAGGTATTGGCAAGTTCTGAAGATCGTCCCAAGTGAAAGATGACGAGAATGGAGGATCAATAAGGATGACATCGAACTTGGATGGATGAACGGAAGACAGTTCGGCGTAGGGAAGATAGGTAGGTGGTAATGCATGAGCTGCTACGGAAGCCTTTTTCAAAGCTAAGAGACGCTGCTGTTTGGGGTATCTACAACGTGTCTGTCAGTTGTCGAATGACTAACTGCGAGTTGTGAACATGTCCGAGAACATCAAGACAGGAAGCGACGAAGCATGGACCAGAACAGTCAATATCACAGTCTACGATAGTTCTACCGTTCTTTCGTTCCATAGTCTCAATTGGCAAGGTCACTGAGGCACGGGCACCATGCAAGCATAACAAGCGGCGGCGAATCAAAGACGTACTCTTCAAAGCGATGATCAGGGTCCGCTCCCAGCACCCAATTCTGCGGCCACTCGCCCGTGTCCACATATCTTTGGGAATAGTCGTTGCGAATGGTTTCTTCTTCGGGCACGTAGTTCTCATAACGCGCGACACGCGCACGTTTCGCCGGGGGTAGGTCCGCCCGAAATTGCCGTGGCTTGGGAGGCAGAGACGGCGACGGGGAGCGTGACAGCGGCGGCGACGGTGGTGGTGACGGAATGAGGGGTATGTTTAGGATGTCATGCGGCGGCGACGCGAGGGCTCGTAGTTGCCGACGGTGGGCCTTCTGGGTTTGTCGGACACGGTTAATGAGGGCGGCGTGGGCGGCCAGGAGGTCGTTCGCGGAGGAGATGCATTCTGCGGCGCTCATCGTGCGCAAAAGCTGCACCAATAGTGCGCGTAGAGGGGGCGGCGATGAGCAAAGAGGCGGCGGAGATGGTGGCGGTAGCGTGCAAGGGGCTGAGGACGACGTCCGACGCGCGCCCGCCGCCGAGAGGGCCGCTGCTGATAGGCGCGCGAAAAGGCACAACACGTGTGCGGCAACGGCCGGACGGGTTTTCTGGCACCCCCCTGTCGGACGGGAGGAAGAGCATCGGGCACTGAGCAGGTTCCCTCCGTGCTCGACGTGGTTCAGAGCGTGCTCGCCGACGCACACAGCAGCCAGCGCACGGAAGACGCTGAGATCAACCTCAAGCGCAGCGAAGCAAGCGTCGGGACGCTAGAATCCTTGTCCCGCGTCCGTCCCGCGCCTCGCCCCGCTACCCGTCCCTAGTCTGGACATCTCCAGACGGGCCCATCGTCCTCCCAAGTGCTCTCCAGTGGTCTCATAATGATCTCCGTGCTTGCAGCGGGCGTATCCAATGACCCGCTTCTTTGGATTCTGACCGCTGCGACGCTCCTCTCCACGGTACTTTTCTTCGTCAAGGGCAGAGCAAAGGTGAGCGGTGAGCGATTTTTTTCGCACGCAAGCCAGGTCACTCATCTTGCCTGCAGCACTCGGTCATCCGGACGCCTGACAGGCCGTCCTACAGAGCGGTTCACAGACCTCACATCCCTCCACAGCCCCGCCCAGCGAAGACCAACCATGCCGTCGCTGTTAAGAAGGAAGTCGTCGTGACGAAGATACTCGTGCACCCTATTAAGGTACCTCGCTGCGCCTTCGTTCCATGATCGAAACTCACCGAGCTGTCGCGATACAGAGCTGCCGTGGAACCTCTGTGAACAGGGCCCGATATACAGAGACCGGCCTCGAGGTGAGCCACCGCCGAAGGATCGTAATATGATCCCGCGGATATTGCTCAACTTCATGCACATCGCATGCTGACACCTGCTGTAGAACGACAGGAAATGGTGTATCATCGATGCAAACACCCGCAGCATCATTACGGCGCGCGAGATACCCAAGGTATGTTGACCGGACATTGATCGCCGTCCCCGACTCAACCTACTTTTTTCTCGCAGCTCGTGCTCATCGAACCCCGTCTCGCATACGACCCGTTCTCGGAGCACGGTGGCCTGCTCATTGTCACCGTCCCGAAGGGCAACGACTTCGCCACCTTCTCGCTACCCATCGAGCCCACTCCCGACATCCTCGATCAATGGAACCTGTACGTGCGACGTCCTGAACGCTCCTTGGCTGCACGCTGACGACATTTATAGCATTGAAGAGTGTGTCATGTTTGGTACGTATAAAATAGACGGCTACATCTGCCAACCGCTGTCGCCCACGGACTCTTCGCCGTCCGATGTCCTCTCCGAGTACCTTGGCAAATCCGTGCATCTCATGATGAAGGGTCCGGCCCCGCGGTCGTGCCCGCCGACGCTCGACTTTCCGAACCTTCAAGCGGAGTCAGTGTACCAGGTAAGAATATTGTCGTGTGTCTTACACGCCGCACACTAATGCTGATCTCAACAGGATGGATATCCCTTGCTCGTGGTTAGTGAAGAGAGCCTTGTCGCCGTTCAGGAGGCCGTCAAGACTGCTGCAGACCTGGGGCTGGATGCTATCAAGAAGGTTGGCGGTATGGACAATGAGCGGTGGAGCACTGAGAGCTTGGTCATGGAACGGTACGTACCTTTGATACCCTTTCGCTGACAGGACGCATTCTCATTCTTGTACAGCTTCCGCCCAAACATCGTCCTCAAGGGCTCCGACGCGCCCTTCATTGAGGACACCTGGCGTAAGATCGCTATCGGCCCCAAGCACGACACCAGGATTCGCCAGAAGGAAAGCATGGACATAACGCTAGTCTCTAAATGCGCCCGCTGCCTGGTACGTCTTCGTTGTGCCTCCATCGCTTATCGAGAGCGACATCGCTGATAACCTGCCAGCTCCCTAATGTCGATCCGAAGTCCGGCGTCCGAGACGCCGCCGTGCCCTACAAGGTCCTCATGCAGTTCCGCACCGGCGTCGACCGCGCGAACATGAGCAAGCCGTGCTTCGGGTGCAACGGCGTCCCGGAGGGCGACGGGACCATCCAGGTCGGAGACACAGCGACGATCATGCAGCTCCTCGAGGGCGAGATTGTCGTTGAGGCCCAGTAGTTTGGTTCAGTTATATGCAGCGCTTTCTGTCGATGCTAAGCCTATGCTCCATCTCTTTCTCTGTTTTGGGTTAAAGGACGTCCCTGGGACGTCAGAACATGGGGCAAATGAACCGCGAAAGGTCACGGTTGAACGTCGCACGATGGACAATTCCACACAATGCACTCTAGAAACATGCTATAACTCGATAGTGTACGGTTATGAACATCCAATAAATTATCAGTCCACACATAGAGATAGACATAGAATGTCGAAGCTGCACAGCATGACGACAGAATGAATTCATTTCGATCCGTAGCGAGAGTCCTGGAGTGTTTTTATGCCTGCATCAAGTAAGGTAAGCAGCGCTGATTATTATTTAGCGTATGTACACTACAAGCTAGTATGCTATCTCGTCTAAGCTATCTTTTTATTAGGGTTAGGGTTAGGACGATCTAAGGACAAAAAATAATGGCCTGCCCAGCCCGAGGGCCGAAGCAGGACAGGAAAATATTTAGACGGTGCATGAGCCGAAGCCCATACAAACCGCAGGTTCCCCCTGGGGACAAGGTCGCCGTGCTATGAGAGGCCCCCACGGCCCACAACCCCGGGTACATGAAGGAGGTTGTGCCATCAAGGTAAGTATGAGGTGTTCAGGAGGGCGGGGGCTCGCTTATATACTGCGCGCGGCCTGCGCACGGACCATGTACGCCTGTTTACGCGTCAGCGCCCGCTTTGCCACTGCGGCGCGGGTGTCGGGACTGCTCTGCAGATATTATTCTTTGCTTGACTGTTCTCGTCCGAGTCGATTCGGCACACTTGGAATGAAAGGGGAAAGATCCGAATATAATTATGGTACAATTGAATATCAAGCGATCCAATATGACAACGCAAAGAGCTGTAACTAGAACATCCCATCTCTCCTTGGGATAGCAACAGGAGGCGGACGGCTCCCAGCAGCACTCCCAGGCCTGTCTCTCGAGCGAGGTGGCGGCGCCGGGCTCGCGCGCGCTGCTCTGCTCCCTATCCTCGACGAAACAGAAGCCTCGCTCGGGGTGCTCGGTCTCCCCGCGCTGGACGCAGTCGACGGCACACGAGGCGCTGGGGAACGTATACGAGGAGCCGCAGCGTATTGCGGAGCCGGCGATGCCAGTGGCGAAGCGGCAGGCGAGCTACTCTGCTGTGTCAAAGAAGGCGATGACGAGGTGGTGGATGGGAGCGACGGCAACGGCGGGGCTGGAGAGCGCGATCTCGGTTGCGCAGGCGTAGCCGGCGAGCGAGAGCGTACGGGCGTGGAAGACGGCGTGCGGATGATCTGCTCGGACAGTTTCTTTGCATGTTGATGGCGAGCAGGTGCCGAGGGCTTGATGGGCTCCTGGGGCTCCTCGACGAGCAGCTGCTGGAAAAGAAAACGGAAGTCGAGTCCGTACTCTTCGAGTAACTAGACAAGAACCAGATGTTAGTCATATGAAATCGGCCAAAGAGTATGTATGCATACCCTTCGACTCTGCAAGTTGGTGATCTTCAGCGCCTCAGTGACGGTGATAGCATCGATGTCCGAGCCGTATACCTGTTTCCGGAACATATCTGCGTAGCTTTGGATCTGTTCCTTTGCCCACTCAATGAAGCCTAATTCCAAAATTAGGAGAAGCCAAAAAATGCAAGATATTACATACAGCTAGACACTTCGTTCTCCTTGAAGCTCGCCAGGAACCAATCTGCTGTATGTTTGATCCCGGTAAAGACGACGATGGAGAGGTCGCTGATGTACATAGGGATGTCGCCCTCGAAGGTGATCATCCTGACACGCTTCTTCATCACGTCCGTGCGCGAGGCGAGGAACGTACTCCGGGCGGCAGCACCGGCTTTCAATTGGATGAGAAGTGTGACCAGCTTGACGATCGTCGACTTGCGGTTGTTTGGCATCGACAGCGATTGGAGCAGAGCAGCCGTCAATGAGGCCTTCAGCGAAGAGAGTTTGGGGCCTAGGGCGGGTATGGTGTCTAGCTTCTTCTCGCCTGTAAACTATGATCAGAACATGCGATGCATGAAACAACGTAGCACCGACCATTCGCGACCAAGGTTACAGCTTCGTCCCACTTCCTCAAAGCAATAGCGATAGTCAACTCATCGCAGAAGTCGCCCATCCACCGTGCGTCACGCTCAGTCTTCTCTTTCTCACTCCCTCCACCAATGTCTGCTTTGGAGGCAAGATCGGCGAGGAAATCGGGCAAGGGAGGCACATCTGAGGGGAACGCTTGGGATGCGCGCTGGAAGCGAGGGTACGAGAACGTGTCAATACATGGACTATATGCGTGAATGAGGATCCGTCTCTTACATCACCGCCAACCCACAAGCTCTTCCGTCGTTGATGCTCTCCTTCACGCTCTTTTCTCCGGCGAGCCATGATCTCGTCTCCGAGGTGTCGCAATTGCGCTATGAGGTGCTTCTTATCTGCCGCTACTTCCGTCCGGTAGACATGTACCTCTTTGTTGGCCTTGATCTTAAATACGTTGCTCAGCGCTATGAAAGTGTCAGCCGCTACTTCTCGGACGATCCCTCCGAAGACGAAAGAACGTACAAGCATTGTCCTTGGTATCAAGAACAGCAACATCACCAAGCGCATAACACCTCTCCGCAATCAGCTTATCACTCTCTGTGTTGTTCCTCCGTTTCCGTCTCCGGGCAACCAGCACAGCATCGTCGAGCACGACGAAGCGCACCGAGTGATCGACCTTGTACGTGGCGGGGTTCAGCGCGAACAGGCCGTCCATCTCGAGGATGATGTGTCGGCCTGGAGTTGTGGGTACGAACTTGCTGGAGCCTTCGACCTGCGTGTGGAGGTTCTGCATTTGATTCGCATATAGTACACGCAGGTCCGCGATGGACGAGCGGACGTTCCTGCGTCGCTCTATCACAATAAATAAGGATCTATATAAGTCAGATTGGAAGTAAACTGACCTGCTATCGAGGCTGAATCGTCTATGTGCAATGTCGAGGGCATAGCCTTCCATTCCGCCAGCGCCTCCTTAAACTCCAGCATTTCGTTCTCCAGAGTGCTGACCTCTTTCGAGACAAGCATGAACTCTGTGTAGCTTAGCATACATGTCAATATTTAGACACACTTGCTATGAAGATAGCACTCACTTCTTGAAGACATTACGTTTCAGGTCCAAAGCAACTTCGTCCTTCGTCCCCCGTAGCGATGATTGCAGAGATCTCAGCTCTGCCTCCGTCGAGTTCGCCATCTTGAGCTTCAAATCTAGACAGAAACTTATTCGAACCGTACTCTGATATACAAGACACACGACGTACACGCATCCGGATCGAACTCCTCCTTATCCAGCATCCGCATCTCCCTCTCCCTTTGCTCCTCCTTGCTCGCCTGCATCCGCTCCTCCACACTGATCCCCTCCGGGCTCGTGCTCAGCGGCGCGCCCTGACGCATCCCGAGGGGGATCGTCGGCACCGCGGGCACAGACGCATCCGTGGGCGCCGAGATGTCCGCATAGCGCATGGACATGCGCTTCTTGATCTTGTCATCGACGCGGGTGGCGCGGCGCCCTGCGCTGGTGTTCGGGAGACGGGCTTTAGTAGGTTGCCGTTGCAGCCTGTTGCGCGACTCGGAGGGCCGGCGCGTGCGGAGGGACTGCATGGTGGTTGGTCGATGTGGCTGCGGTGCGGCTGGGTTGTATTACAATAGGAGTACTGGGGGAATGAGCAAAGTAGAAAGTAGTGGGGGTATACAGAGCAGTTAAAGTCAAGAGGGGTTGTTCAACGTAAACCAGCGAGCGAGTCCATAGTCGTGACCGGAGTTGATATCGTGCGAGTCGTCACCGCGGACGACAGAGCGCTCGGCACTTGCCGCGCCACCAAGAAGAAGTCGCGCCATTTTGGGTTAATTAAAAACGTCTACGTCTCAAACCGCCAGATCGTTCACCTTGATCATTAGGGTCGTTACAATACTACAAAACAAATACAACAGAGAGGAAAAAATCGTGATATGTCGTAAGATATCATTTCGAGTCGTCATTTTCGTCAGCTTCGTCAATATTGAGGCTCGGTAAGATGGGCTTGGAGGTATCTTCGGAAATGGCAGTATCCTTGTCGGAGTGGAGGGTTGAGTGGCTCTGTAGGGAGCGGAGGTGGATCGCAGTGGGTGAGATAGAGATATCGCCGACAGGTGGAGATTGGGGTTCAGAGTATGTGGAATCGGTGCGCTGTTTTCCGGGGAAGCTTGAGCCTTCTTCGACCCGTTTCACCTCCACGACGTCTACGTCTCCCTTCTCCACAACTCCTTTCTCAACATCGTGATCCTCGCGTACAGGCTCAAACCGGCTGCCCTGATGACTCGACCATCTCCCTGAGAGCCACCCTGGACGCGATCCGGTGCTCGTCCGTCTCATGCCTTCCTGCGTCTGGCTATGTATGCTGAGGCTCGAGCGGCTGTTCCTCACATTACTTGCGCTTGCAGCGGAAAGGGCTCTCGCCCGACGTCTCGCGCGGATAATGGTACCAATCGCGCCAAAAGTGCCTCGCAAGGAGTCGATGCCCGGTTCTTCGGTCTTCTCCACGATCTCACGCGCTTTCTCGTCCGGATCGCTTTCAACGTTCACGCCAAACTCTTCGTCAAACTGGGAATCCAATGGAAGACCATCTGGGGAGGATATTCGTGGAATGGCGTTTGACTGGCCAGATGACATACGCGAGCCAATAGCGGATCGACGAGAGCGTCGAGAACGGAGGGTCGCGTTTCGCTCAATACGGCGCGCGATGTTCGGATCTGCTTCCTGTCTCGCTGCTTCCAGAAGGAGCGTGGTGTGCTCGTCAACCTATCGGCAATGTTAGGACGTAATAATCGATTCAGACAAACGACTCGCCTTGGCCAGGGCGCGTGGGTCAACCTTGGACATCTGGAGGATGAAGATTCCAGTGCAGATGACCACGAAAGCCAGAATGACGGTTATCAACTGCGAGGCCGAGGTCTTCAATCCTTTGTAAAGAATCTGATCGAAGTATGAGGATTGTACAACATATCAAATGGTGACAGCAGAAGCACGCACCACGGACGTAACCAAAGTGCAGAACGTAACTGGTCAAGTCGAGTTAGCATTGATAGAATGTGACCTGGTGCATGAAGCTCACATGTTACGTAGTACGTCGGCGTTACTGTTGTAATGTCAGAAGCTGCAACAAATCTATATGGAAGTATAACGTACCCATAGCTATCAATGGTTAATGATTAGTCCTGCTCATTCCTGTGAAGAAAAATAGGACGTACCTGTGTTGTACAAGGCCAGGGCAACATTGAGATAGTAGATCTCGGTAACTAAGGAGGGGTTCTCGATGGGTATTTATAATGCGAAATTCTGGCAACTCACGAAGGGTGCAGATCACTATGATAAGAAGAAGATATATGAACCAGTTCTTGAACTATAATACTCGTTAAAAACTGTTTCATATACTAGTCGAGAAAGTATACAAACCTGATTGTCACCACGAATGGAAGTGAGGATGCATGCTCCAAGTCCTTGAGTGCAGCTGACGCTGATACCGCCGATAAGACTGCAAATGCCGATGTCTACATCGATCATCAGAGGTGTGCAGTGAATGAACACGATAAACACTCACAAGGCATCATGCTTTTCTTTCCATAGCGCGGCGCGACCCAGAAAGCAAGGAACACAGCCACCGCGATAATGACGCCCGCGTACGTAAGGAACCATGTTGTCACGAACAACTCGCGAAAGCCGACGATATTGTCAACACTCTGTTCTTCTGGTCCGTTCAGTGCGAGGATTGATGAGCCAAGTAAGCACTGCAGTGATGCGATCCAGCCGAACAACGAAAGCTTCTCGTCGAGGAGAAAGTGCGATAATAGAGAAGAGATGACTACGGAGAGCGCTCCCATGGGTGTCTGAAGGAATGCGTTCTTAGTATGTAACAATACGCGACGGAATTCATGTCGGTATAACGTACAACGATGATCGCCTCTGTAAAGGCATAGGCTGCAAAGTTGCACAGCTCTCCTAGAATCATGATAATCATCCCCATCCACCACATGGGCTGTGCATGCAAGTTAGGGTACGTTGTACCATAAGAAGAGGGGACATACCGATTTGAGATACGCCACGCCTTCACCCGCGACATGCCCCCGCTGGGAACGTAACAAACCTTTCTTCTTGAAAACGAATGAAGAGCCTATCAGCACACCGGAGCCGATTGCCAACACAACGCCGACACTAGAGACATGATGTCGTTAGTTACGTATCGTGGATAACATAGATCCGTTTCACTTACGCGCGATACTGAGGTGGTTGAGACGAGCCGGAAGATCCGGTAGCTGAGGGGGACGGAGTCGACATTATTTCTGACTATGGCTCAAGTCGATAAGGGTATGTTGATGGGGTATACTGTAGAGAGTGAAAAGAAGAAAGACGAGAGAAATAGAAGGATTTTATGAAGCGGGGGTCATGGCAGGAGGAGACGAGCCACCGCCTGACTGACGGCGTATCCACTTGGTACAAAGCTCCACGAAACTTCGGCCTGGGAATTCGAGTCGTTACCGCACCATACCGTATCAAGCATTTCATTCGCATTCGCACAAACTGGCAGTTAAACTCAACCCTACTTCCGTTCTATCAGAGGAGGTGGAAGTGAGAATACAAGATATCCGGGACTAGTCCAAAAGCAGTTCGCCAGAGCAAGACATTTTCGATGGACAGATCAGCAGAGCGCTTCGATTCGTTAAGGTGTGACCAGGTGATCTGATGATAATTTGTACCCAGCGACCGTTCCATAACGCAAGCAGTAAGCTATTCCAATTTCTAGAGTTGCATGTACCAGCAGCCAGTTTGTTGAAGTCGAACCAAGTTACTTTCGAAGGCGCCCATTGCAAGGCGGCTTATACCAAGAAGGGAGATCATTCCCACGCTCTTTGACCGATCACTTTGCTCTAGCTACCAATCGAGCGCTTCGCCACATTTTATTCCTGCTCTCAACGTTCATCAACCGACGGCCAAGCTGGATCTCGCTCAGGACCCAGATTACTACGATGTCTTATCGGTGTCTACTATAGCGAATAATCAAGAGATCAAGGCTGCATATCATCGTGCTCTCCTTCAGTCTCATCCGGACAAGCAGTACCTCAATAGTGCTCGCACGCGAACATTGACCCAGGATGTAGATGTTGACTTGCTTCGGAGAGCATTCAACACGCTTTCCTCCCAGGATCTCAGACGTAAATACGACTCCTTGCGATCATCCGCACCTAGCGGCCCCCGGCCCGCTCAGGTCATCTCTCTGGAAGACTTTACAGAATCAGATGATGGCGCTGAAGGCGGCGTTTGGACATATAAATGCCGCTGCGGAGGCTTATACCGGATCAAAGAAACTGAGATGGAATGTGGACAGCACCTTGTGGGATGTAGTGGGTGCTCAGAGGTGGTTTGGGTTGGGTACGAGCTGGCCGAGGACGAAGCTTAGTAAGGTCTCATGACTCAATTCATCCCGATTATCTCAAGCTCACGCTTGTTGTAAACAGGTCGAAATTGGTCCATGAGATATATCCGTCTACCTTGCTCTCTATGAATTCTATGGATTTGCTGGACTCTACTATCCAGACTTTGTCAAGATTACAGTCTAATGGTGACGCAACGATCCAGTCGTCCTCTATATTTCCAATCCATCATGCGCACATCCCTACGGTTTCGAGGTCTTGCTTGCAGGTGCAAATAACCATCCGATTGCCATCAGGAAACGGATACCCGTACCCACCCCCAACGCACTCGGAGCCCCCGTTTTCTGGAGGATTACACGAGCAACAAAGCCGCCCAAGAATAGCGCCGCCATCGCAAATAGTTTACGATCTCGCGCAGGGTTCTTCAGTTTGAACAGCTTTGGGTCCGCTGCAAGATCGCACCAAAACACCGTTACCAAGACTAATTGGCTCGATGTCAGCGCTGCTCTCGACGGAGATTAACTACGGAGTCGGACGTACTTGTGGTGCCCATTTGGCTCTTCACGCGCATCGCCATGATAGCTTGCAGACCTAGGCTTGCACTGATGAATCCGATAGCGGCGAATGTCAGGGCGTTATTCCACGCCGGCTCGGTCCTATTCTCCGGAACCGGCTGCCCGCTTTTCCATGCACACAGTGCCGCCGACATCGTGCATAATGACTGGAGAAACGTTCCGAGGCACATCCACGCACGCGTGGCGCTCCCAATTCGATCCCCCAATCGTCCCAGGGAAGCGCCTATTAGGAATGTTATGAGCGAAGTTACAGCTTGTTGGTCGGGAATATGGAACGTGGGATTATGCAGGAGGCGCCCCATTGCCATCGCCAACTGCAGCAAGAAGTCAGAAGTTTTCCGTGACGCTGGACGATTGGGCCTACCTGGATGATATTTCCCGTGTGGAACGCAGGCCACATAAAGGATGCCGAGAAGATAACAGCGTCCCTATAACGGCTGGTCAGTCATAGATCTTGGCGGCAGCGGCTATGGACGAACGTGAAACCTGTCATGAAGCAATACCAGGCGAAGGGGAAGTTCGAGCGCGTCGGGTCTATGTCGGTCATAATGTGGCTCTGTGTCCTGCGCAAGAATCGTCTCGGGGAGCGGAGCGAGCCGACGAGGGTCGAGGACGCGTCACTCGCGACATCGCATTGGACAGGCAACGGGAGACCCTTCTCGAACTTCTCCTCGATGACGACCTCGTCCACGGTTACCTCCTCGACAATTGTCTCGACGGATTTAGAAGAAACGAGAGTGATAGACATTGGTGAGAGGAATTATCGGAGGGGATAGACTAGGAGGCGTATGCTCTGGAGGTCCGTCCCATCTGGACATACGAGTATATGTACTATTCCGTTCACTTGGCCACTTCGACGCAAAACTTCTTGCGGGATTCCTCGGAGGATTCTGACCACACGAAAAACATTGCTGAACATCATCGCGCGCGCTGTGGTCATGGAGCCGGTGCTACGGTCTGCCAGAGTTACAGGTCGATGTGTCGGGATCCACACGCTATCCTAAAGTAGTCTTTGGCCTCCCTCGCAATCCTCGGTGCACAAATACCCAAGGAGGAAGATCGCTTGTCTGAAATACACGTGGGCCGCGCAGTCCTCTTTCTTCCGCCGACGACAGCTATGGATATCCTTGCCGCGGGTTCTGCTCGAGGCCACGCAGCAGCGACGCTTCGACGTCCCTGAGCTGACTATTGCTCACGACTCTTCTTCTTCCGCCAAGGCACCGACCGCCAACCATTGAGCACCGAGGGTCTACCGTTTAGAAGCCTTGGCGGCAACTCGTTCATGAATCCATCACGGAGCGACCAGATGCTTCCCGCTCGTCTTGTACATCGTGGATGTCGAACGGCGGCTTGCACCACCGATGACGCTAGGTGAAGATTGTTCTGTCTTGTCTTGTCTTCCTGGACTCCACGCGAGACAGCCCATATCCAAACTCACGGTCTGGGCTGCCACCCTCATATCTATCGCCGCACGCGTGGTCCAGCCGCACGCCAAGTGGATCGGCCGACGCGCGCTGTCGACTGACACTTGGCCCCTGCTTTCTCCGTAGCTGTTCACACTGCAGTACCGTGGGAGTTGACGAGCATCGAGCACGCAGAATTATTGGTACACGCGTTATGCACGCCGGTTTCTTTCCGCTGTCCGCTGTAGTGTGGCGTAGTAGCCCTCCAACAGTAAACGTTAACTTAAAGGGATAAGCTTTCAAAGCTTTTAGTCGACGATTTACCATCACTGGCGAACGAGCACTCACGGTGTTGCGCACTATAATTAAACGGTTCCGACTGCCCAAACCAGCAAGACTTATGCCTATAGCTACAGCGACTACCCTGCGTGCCATTGGTTATGATGCAAGCGATATCTCTACCTGCCAAGCTATTTGTGATACGTAACTTCGAGGGTTCGTCGGGTTTCGACTCCCACAGTCTTGCTTCCACAACAAATACCAACGAAGATATCACTCGGACGAATACGTCCAGAATCCTGTGTATGTCTTGTCCTCACTTATAAAGCCGGTCTGCCAAGATGCGGCGCGCCGAAACAGCGTTCGTAGAGGTTGCACACGAGAACCGTGGGACTGCGGCACAGTACTAGACGACCATGCAATTTGAAGGGCTTCGTGGTGAACGCTGCCAGCTTCTCTTGCCACGCTTACAGAATCGATGATTGTAACATCTGATATTAACGATACAGTCAATAATGTATCCGATTACGAATAATGAGACAATATCGTATCATTGACACAGGCCTACCCTCTTGAAAAAAGCAGTGAAAGATTGTTAGAGAAGAATGCGAATGTCTGCCAAGGTACTCAAAACTGTCGGCAGTTAACAATGATGTGAACACATTGCTATGAGGCTTCGGCTGTCGCTAATCAAGTATAATCATGTCTTCATCTCCTTCGCGACGTTCGTGTTCAGACCAGTGCTTGAACATCGCCTCCTTCAATTCGCGCCCAAGCGCAATACCAACGGGCCAAGGAACCGCATTGCCTATCTCACGATGCATCTGTAGCGTACTGGAGTAAGAATCCGACAACGGAGTGAGGAAGATGCTGCGTACCGTCTTCACGACATCCGACGTCACACAATAGAACTTGAACCAATCGGGAAATCCCTGCGACCGAGCAAGCTCCCTAACCGTCACCATCCGTTTGCACTGCAGTGCGCATAAGGTGAAGTCCTTCCGAGCCTGAGTGACGGCGTGGGACTTACGTAGGGATTCAACACCCAAGACTGCTTTGCTGTTGGTTCCACGTTGGTCACAGTAGTCCGGAAATGTCCGTCTCTGTCAAGGCGGCCGTACATTCCTGTGTAGCGTAAGATTATCGTCATTGAGTCGTATGTATATTTTCACAGACCAGGGCGATAGCCGTGTCGTGCTGCGGCTGACTTAGGATCAACTGTTTGCCACTCCCAGAGGTGCTTGAATTCATGCTTGAACAAAGCTGTGGGGTATATCAATACCGGTCATACACATAGTTCCGACAAAGTTTGCCTACCTCGATAATCTGCACCCGCTCTGAGTGGTATATTGACGACTCTAAACACTGAAACTTAGTTATCGCTGCACAAAAGCAACGATGACTTACCGTGCGACAACGTCGTCTTTCAATACCCGTGTGAAATGCTGTAGCGCTCTGCCTGCGTCTTCATCGATGCTACCTTGTAATGTCGCCCGCCTCGGCTGACGCGCGATCTTCTGGAATAACGTCTGAGGTTCATGATGATATGAACTTTGCTCGGGCCCGCAGTAGGCTTTGGCCTTGTCGCAAGCAATCGCTGGGATGTATGCCTGCGTCTCAGGATCTCTACGTGAAGACTCATTCTTGTGGGGGTTTTTCCTGCGAGCATGCTAAGACATCCATATGGAGGATAGTCGTAATTTGTAAACACCCACCAGTCAAATCTGGGAAGATCGGATATCGCATCGCCGACGGTCACGGAGCTGAACAGCGCAACCCCGTCTTCCGTGTTGATGGGCTTCAAAGTCAGTGCATGCGGCAGGTTGACTTTGAGAGAATCTTTGATTGAGAAGTTGTACAGCGGTTCGGGTAACTGTGGGAGGACGAGGCCAAGTTTCGCTGCCATCAGGAAGAAACGCACACGCGCTTGAGGTGTTCCATAGTGGGCGGCTTGCAAGAGGCCGAAGCGCACTTGATAGCTACGTCGGATGTCAGGACATAGCGCGATAAACGCAGGTGAAGCACCAACCCCATAGCCAATAGTGAGCGCACCAAGAATTTGAGACCGCCCATTTCTATACCACCAGCCACTCGATGCTCATCAAGTTGCACGGCATTGAGGTTATAATTGAGGAATCCTCGAACATTCTCGAAGATGCAGTACTTTGGCTGAAAGAAGTCTACAGAAGATATGAGGTTCAGCATCATGCTTGATTTTTTGTCGTTGGCCTTCTGGAACATGTTCAGCCGAGAGTGTGGTTGACTGGAGAACACGTCGATTCAAGACTTGCAGACTATCGCAGAATAAAATTCCATACCAAGGGAAACCTGCTACAATACAGTCAATATCTTGTGGCCGTGGAGGTTTTGGTAACTCATTCGATCCGTCGATAGTCCGAATCTTGAGGGATTCGCTCGAGGCGCCAGATGATGCATGTCGGTTGTGCTTGATTGCATATTCAAGAAAAACATTCGCACATTGATTATATACAATCGTATCTGGCGAGTTCTTCCTAGAAACGATCTAAGCGGCAAAGGAGACGCTCCGAGGGACAAATACTCACTTGAGCGTCTTTGCAGCTGATGGCGATATCTCTACGGCATGAGTAAGCTGTAGGCATCCGGCTTCTTGCATAGACAGGGCGAAGGCACCAACACCCCCGAAGGGATCAAAAGCTCTGAGCTTGCACTTATCCGTGTGTTGGCTCGAATACTGGTGACGCAACTCCGCCTGATACTGTTCTTCCTGGTAGCACGCCTTACAAACTTCGAGCATTTTGGCATTTCGACCTTTTAAGACGGTCCTGTCGCCCCATTCCTTGACTTCTAGCTGTGGGAAATGGTATCGAATGTACAGATGCAGAGGTGAGGCGAAAAGCCATTGCTGAAGCTTGTCAGATGGTAACTCATTGGCGTTCATCACCTGACAAGGTCCAACGATGTCTTCCAGGTCCGCATCCAAGCCCATGTCTGTTAGAAAGAAATGCCGCTTACAGGACGTGTCAGCAGAGCTTCGTCCATCGAATGGATACATACCTCATCTTTGAGTTCATGCGGGCATATTTCCCGAATATCTGATATACGACCAAGGAGACGTATTTCCACTTTGCAAGCATGCTTCTTGAAGTAGATGTCCCGAATCTGTCCAACGTGACATAGGCCCGAATCCGCCTTGACCCTCACAAAATCGTGTACATGATACACATGTCCACGGAATGAAACGCCTATTGTGACTCCGTTGGCCTTGATCAAGCGACCGTGGTTATCTGTATCCTGCTCGCTGAGCTTGAGGCAGATTTCACAGTTGTCTGGAGGTGTCCCAGACAGGGGTACTCTCACTTGATCTAATCCAACAAACGTGCCGGGGGTCTGCTGATAGTTGAAGCTGTGAGGCATCAGTTGATTCTTGCAGCAAAATGCACGCAAACAGCGTCACGTACGAGTAGAAGAAGCTCTTGAAGCCCAGCTTCGATCGCTCCTTGAGCCGCTCCGATTGACCGAGATCACCCAAATACCGGACATTCACTTTTCCGACAACCAGATCCAATTTCACCGAGTCACATAGATCAACCATGAACAGTTCTTGAGGATCGTGTATCCTTGGCTACGTCAATCAACAACAATGTTTTCTTATACTGGATACTTACTCTTGTAAAAGCGTCTTCGAGGCATGGTCCATCCAGTGTAAATGGACTCTCTTCGTGCATTGATTGATCCAGACGACTTGACCAAACCTAATCACTCCAGATAAAGCAATGTGCTCCAATGTAGGAGTATTATCACGTACCAGAAATAGTCTGCCAAGGTCCGATTAGAAGGTACAGTCTTATCGTTTATGACATCTGGGACGCGGTGCGTTTTACGACCCTCGAAATCCCCCGCAACCACGAGCACGACATCTCCCACCTACAGAGTCTCTTAGGTGACTGATCGTGGTAATGAGGTGCGACTTACCCCAAATGTCGTCCTTTCAACAGTGACCGCTCTCCAATACTCCCCACATTTACGGTCGGCATTCGCGAAGCGCAAACGCTTGTCTCGTTTGTTGGCCAAGTGGAGACAATCCATGAGCCTCTTGCGCAGTTCGCGTCGCTCGCGGTGATTGGGCGGGGTTTCCTTCGGCTGGCTTCCAGCGACGCGGAGTTTGTCTCGGAAGTAACCCCGCGACAAGCGGTCAACCAGGGGCGTAACATATGTCTGCGTCTGGTTCTCCGGCCGTAGGACTTCGAGATCGATATTGTTTTTGTACGTCCGGGTCCGGACTGAAAGTGAGGGAAGGCTGAAGGATGGTCGTTGAGGTATGGTCCGTGGCATGGAAGATTTGTACTCCTGGAGGTACACTTGAACGAACGTCGACCTATGCGCTGATGATAGGGCAGGATCTTGTAAGGCAGCCTGGATGATTGGGGCCTATTGAATCTTCGTGAGTAACATGCGCAGGTAAAGCAAATAGAACATCTACACATTTCGTGAAATCATCCCCAGTTATGCGAGCTTGACTGGCGTCATCCCGGAGCCCCAGATACCGCTCCTTGAACGCGGTCAAGTCCTCGTTGGGGTAGTCGATTGCTCTTGAGAGTAGCAGCTGCGCCAGTCTGTGCAGCCTATACGAGGCCATATACTTTTGTCTGTACCCATTTGTTTCTGAGGGCATACCGAGCATATACCACGCGTACTCAGTTTCGAGGTAAACGGAGCTAGACCAGGTAAGTCACGCTGAAATCGCAGAAAGATGCTCGAACTGACTCATTCTCTTGGGCGTAATTGATGCTGAAGCCCAAAATCGTACTCGTACGCAGTCGATGCGCGCCGTTCTCCATAGCTATGATCTCGTCCTGGAAGTCTTCGTCCTGGCCAGCATCTTCCTCTTCGTATATAGGGGCGACATTCCCTATCGCTTCGTATCGTCTCCTCTTGTCGTTGACGTTTCCTAGCAAATCGTCCAAAGTAGCTTCTTCGTTGTTCCCAGAGTCGAAGATGCGAAAGTCCGCCAGAAGGCGGATGGGCTTCTCGTCGGGACTGAACTCCTCCCTCGCATCCTCGCCGAGGATGACCGTTGATTCAGTCTCTTGTGTATATTCTGCATGGAACGATGAGTCATACACGGGGATGACAGTCTTGACATTCCAACACCCACCACCTAATCCATCAATGCGTCTGCGCTTGTCGGGCTGAACATAACAATTAAGCGATACAACCAAGTCATAAAACGCGCAACATACCTTAGGGGCATACAAATGGTCATATCCGTGTGACTTCCTCTTCTCTACAGTGCTGGAAGGCGTCTGCGGCCGCGACGCGGATGAAAGAGACGAGGGCGGGCGCGACGCTTGTGAGGAACTCTCACGCGACATCGGCCGCGTCGGCGGGGCGGTCTTCGCAGAACGTGGTCCGGCTTGTTGTGGCGGTGTGGGGGCACCGAAAGGCGAGTTGCTAGTAGCCCCTTGGCTGCTGTTCCCCGCGTTCAGCGAAGCGACCGGTCCGCTTCCAGGGCGCGTAGAGTCCTTTCTGAAAGTGACTTCCCATGCCGTAGGCCTAAGGGGAGCCATCTTCGACGGGTCCGAAGCGTCAATAGGGGGCTCTAGACGGTTCAACAATGATGCTGTGAAGTGGAATACGCTCTTGGTCGGGAGGTGATTGTGAATGATAGCAATTACTGTAGCTCAATATCACAGTGATGGCCTGTACGACGTCACATATCAATAAGCAAGTTGTCAGGACAGTCCAGTGATTAACGGTCGATATGCTCACGATGTGAACGTTCCTGGACTACACTTCGTCTGTCGTAATCCAACCCTCAGTGGCTGAACCACCCCCTTCAACAGTCGTGGTTGTAGAATCAAAGATTCAACTCAGAAGCGCCCGCCGTTTCGAATTCCGTCATATCGTCCAAGCGCATTCCAACAAGCTCGCGGACCCAATACACTTCACACAATAACCATTGATTCCCATTCGTTTATAGTGGGTATGCTAGTACATTTGTAAAATCTCATGCATCAGACGACGTCGGTACTACTACGAATATGGAGTCCAAGAGGTACGAAGAGCCTATTACAACTTACAGCAGACACCGGGGGACAGCGACGATCGAATAACGAGCGACAGGGAAGAAAAAGAGTCGTAACGAGGGAACATCTGTATCTGGCTAGCTGGTCGTGGTGCCGCCGGCCGGACTCCAACGGTGGGAGGCACGTCGTTTGTGAGCGTCGGAGGAATCCGTGGGGTGGATTAAGGAGGACGGTTGAGTATGCGCGGACAGCAACGGATGGTCTAGTCGTGGAGACGAAGCAAGCGTGTGGTGTCGTCGTGCTCGCACGAGTCTTATTCTGCGGCCGCTGCAACCTGCACCGCTTCACGGAGGGGGACGTTCGGGTCTTCTGGGGCCGCGAGAGCGCCCTCGGGAACGCTACCGGTGAGATTCGAGTCGCCGACCTGGTGGAAGTCTAGATTGCAGTGCGGGAGTTCGTCAGCATATGCCCGGTCCCGGTAGCGGGTATGACGTACCGAGGATCTCACTGTACATCATGACCTTCCACGTATCTACCGGGAGATCTGCGTCGTTAAAGCTCCAGTCGAACTTCTCCGCTGCTTCTGGCTCGTCCGTTGGGTCATGGTACGGTGCGACGTATTCGTGCCCGAGCGACTCGGTGGCCGTTATGCGCTTTCGAGGGTCAAACACCAGCATCTTCTCCAGCAGATCGATGGCTACGAATCACGTTCGTCAAATATTTTCATATGATGTTCCCAGCGATACATACCGACGGGGTCATTGCAATGCAGCTTTTGGCTGAATGGTACGCGTTCCCGCTTTGGCAAACTTTGTACGAAGCGCAGTGTCTAAAGGAGGTGGTCAGCCAATCAAGTACCCGACTGAGGAGTTGACTGCGTACGTTCTCGCTCGCAATAGTTTGGATGACGTCTTCTGGAGGCGTACCGAGGAGTTCCGTAATAATGGAGAACTGGTGCACGTCTTTGGGGAAAGCGATCAATGTCCGCAAAGGCACGCGGCATTAGGCGCTGTACTCACGATCCTTTCCAGGGAAAAGCGGCTTGCCCTCCAACATCTCTGCGAAGATACACCCTGCACTCCAAATATCGACCGCAACGTCGTACTTCTGCCATGTAAGCATGATCTCGGGTGCCCGGTAGTACCTGGTGGATACATAGCCGGTCATTTGCGGATCTTGAATACGGGCCAGGCCAAAATCGCAGATCTGAGGATAGTGTGTGATCGTCAGTGACGTCGTATTCTTTTGGCTATCTGCGAGAAGTGTCTCGACGGGTTGAATGTCGCACCTTCAAATCGCAGTTCTCGTTGATCAAGATGTTGCTAGGTTTCTTTTCCGGGTACGTCATCAGGATCCGTAAATGGGGAACAATAAAACGGACTTCTACTCACGAGATCACGATGGACCACACCAGCGGAGTGCACATACTTCAGACCTCGCTACCGTCAAAAATCAGTACAGCCTCGCTGACGTCCCCAACACAATTACACACCAATATCTGGTAGAGGAAATACTGAATGAACTGCTTCTCTAGTGGTCGCGAGGTCAACAGTCGGTGCAGGTCCGTGCCGAGTAATTCGGTGACAAAGTAGCTGGACGAGACGAAAACTGAGCCAAGTACGACGAAGAAACGAGCGGGGGACGCACATGTCCTCTAAAGGTGAGATGAAAACATCGCTGAGGCTAATGATCTATACATGACGTGAGTTTGGAGGTCTTAAGCGCGTGGAATGCAGACGAACGTTCTCATGTTGGATGTGCTTCAGCAGTTTGAGTTCGCGATAAGTGCGCTTGGCGAGTACGGGCGTGCTGAAGGGCTTCATGATCTTCTTGATCGCGACCGATGAGCCTGTTAGCTGGTCTTTGGCCGAACTTTTCGTGTCATGTTAGACGCATATCCCCGTTCGACGCTCATATTGCGTACCATACGAGACCAAACGCGCCTGGTCAGGCGAGGACAAGTCAGCGCCATGATCAACATCCAGTCTGACAAACGCACCCATTCCCACTGGCTGAAGATCAACATATCGGGTAGTAACCTGGTGTGTTTAAGGACGACCGTAGAGTGAGTATTGAGTGCGGGGATGCTCTGGAGCGGAGTAGACCGACCTCGAAGGAGGTACCGAATATACTCAGCTTGACAAAGGACATCTAGTATGTCTTGTGCGGGGCTGTATGAGATGGACGTGGGGGATCTGAGCTTGGAGGTGGAACTTGGAGAGGTGCAGGAGGGGTAGGAGGTGGCGGCGGAAGAGACAGATGCAGAGAGCCTTTGAGAGTTTCCCCTTTGACCTCGCCTATCGCTTATGTTTGTAATGGGTATATGATTATGTAAGCATAACTCCTAACCCTATCTGAAACCTTTCCTTACCTTGGCGGGGCCGTCGAGTACGATTGGTTGCAGCTCGGTACTCGGATATACGATCACAGACGTGTTCTGTTATCTTATAGGCTACCAAACTATTTATTTTGTTTTTCTATGTCTTTGTGGAATTTCCAAGCGCATTTTCCGGTGGCATGACGTAGCTGCGTGAAATTATCTACCCGAGAGATTGACGCTTTCAGCACTGCGTGAAGCGCGTAGATAACGAGGGCCCGGGATCGACCCAGGATATGGGCATCCTGGGTCTATCCTGACGAGATTCCTCACAAATCCCGCCGTTTTCAGGATATGAGCGGGATTGTATCATTCCGCGTCGATTTCGGTATGATCTCAGGCTCATTCCCGCAGCCATCCTGACCTCTCGTTATTTCATTGGCGCTTGTTTCGTGAACCGACGGCGGCGGC